>JBBPTX010001283.1:0-11193 GCA_038094595.1 Pulveroboletus aff. annulatus
GCCTACAGAAAAGGAACGGCCTGTTCAGTTGGCTGTTTGGAAAGTGATGGTAAGAGCTACTAGTAGGGCGAGGCATATGCAGTATGTCAATAATTGACCGATGTATCAATCGTGGTCTTGATACCAAGTTTCAACGAAGGAACTTGACCCAGTAACTCCATCTGTCCAATAATGCCAGCTGATCTGACGATAGCTTGTTCATTGGGGGGCGTTTATTAACGAGACTCGACATGACGCACATGCAAACGCAAGTTCACCATCCAATCATTGCTTAGATGGTTTCTATGATTAAGCACACATGCAATGTCAACGTGCTGTTCTTGTCAAGAGGACGTACTGATGATGATAGTATTCCTTTATCGGACTCTGGCCTTATAATGGTTAATCCCTTCCCCCTAAGGTGAAGGAGCCAGCTCTGAACAAATGGGATCCACTGTCACGCTCGCCAGATTTGTTCGCAATAAGTGATGAGAGAAGGGGAAGACGGCTTCTTTTCGACATCTTTGACGCTCGGTGGCACTCGTAGTAGCGAGTTGCAGGGTGTTTGACCATTGTTTGGGGTGAGGCTACCATGCGGTAGCTGAAACGCATGGAAGGAAACAGTTGAGTGGCAATGGTAAAGAAGTGGAAGCTGAGCTGGGGAGTAACGTTCGCGACAGCGCTGACGCGCCTGTCAAAATTCAGGACATTCAGCGTGCCGAGTCACGCCGTGCCTGTCCAGAACGATTTCAGGTCCAGTGTTGCGGTATGGGACAGCGGCGGATAGCTCGGCGGTGATAGATATGGATGATAGAAAGCAGACGACAAGCGGACGTCCGGGTGAGTAATGTGTGGTATTCGTGTTTTATTTGTGACTTGGATATATGCGTTGACAGACTCCTCACAAGTGGGTTTCACTGAATGTCCGTGCCACGCCGATGTGCACAAAGCATGTATGTCCCTTGTGGTAAACCGAGCAAGTCACGGTCCGTTCCCCTCCCATCCTCGCTCATTGATACTACACTGCCCTATCATACATTCCTTCCATGCCCCCGCGTCACCTGTCCCTGCCACTTTCACTCCACCGTCCCCACAAAAAGCGTTTGCAGAGTGCGTCTCTCCTCTCTTTGGCTTCTTTGGTGTGTTGATGATGGGATGGGGTAAGCTCGTGGCATATATGCCCCCCGATTCATGCACAATGTGCGTCCTCTCTGAGGTCTCCTACTGACCCACATGCAGCCCGTAGTGGTATATCATATAGATGTGACCATAGTCTATCAAGAACCCCATTGGAGCATCTAGCTGATACAAACAACAGCATGCCATGTTGACGACGGCAAGGCTGGAGTTGGGGCCTATCAAAGGTGGTGTCGGTGCAGCGGAGGTAAATGGGGTGGAACAGCGGCTTGGACAAGCACGAGCACAACTGCATGTACCGTCGGCACCGTGACCCAACACAGACGGACCGCCGTCATCTCGAAAATAGCAACACCTGCATCGGGGAGTGTGACCGCTGTGCGGGTGCCGTCGGTGTCGAGGTGAAGGAATTAAAGCCTGGGGACTTGTCGATTCAGAGTGTGTAATACCAGGACCAGGTCACACGAGTTCATAAACGATGTTTGACTGTCATTCCGAGATCCTGATACCTACAGGCAGTTGTCAGATCGAAAATGTGATTCTACCCTCTGAGAATGTTGTTACATGACGCTGGAACGTTGCCAATGAGATACACGCAATGTGATACAGTCGATTTCACCCTTCAAGTTGTCACTCACCCGTTTTCATTGGCAACAGATGGCGACGTGTAATATGATGATGATGGATGGAGTCAAAATGAAACTTGGATCTGTCCACGGTACAGTACTTGGTACACTCCAACTTCTGTAGACAACCATGTCCTTTACTCGTCTTCATAGTCAACATCATGGCACTCATCACCGTTAGTATATACCTATAGAAATGTTGGACGGTCAGCTTGTACCCATGGACTTTCATAAACTCCGTACCCTGTAAGGGATTCCGGTTCCCGATGGGTCGACGATACACCGCCCAACGGGTACATCGATTGATCGGTTAGTCCTCACGGCATGCTCGACCACTTTCTCCGAAATGCCAACAAACAACAGAACATAAGGCCGTTTTTTATCTGTTTGGCTCGTTGCTCGCAAGAGATTCTTCAGTTTGTCCAAACTGACTTGAGGACGTGAAGGTTGCCAACATACAACTATTTGGATTGCGTAAATCCTAGTAGTAGTCACGAGAGCAAGATCAATTCCAGGGAATTCTTGCCTAGGAGCAATCCAACAGAAAGGAGGTTCCATGCGCTTGGAAATGTCCTGAAGGACTGGAACTTGTTCACCACGTATATCCAGCCCTTCAATCATCCACCAATCTGTGTTGATCCAATTACCATACCTCAAGTTCGCCATTTCGGATGGTACAAGAGACAGAAACCAATTTTTGTAGATGTTTCTGGCGCAGGCCCGAGTGCCAGGATGAACGCCCATGAGCAGGAAGATGTCAGTACTGTCTTTGTTCTCAATCTTCCGGAAGGCGATTGCCAGGGCCTTCTGAAGTGCCGCTGTAGGCACGCGAACGATGTATCTGCAGCGATGAATGTGACCAGCACGATCCTTGAATGGGAGTATGAAGAGGATAGGCGATGTGCTGACGCCTGGTGCATCAAGTGTATGCAAACACGGGAGTAGGGTCGCGTAATTCTCTACAACGCGTGTGGCGGCTCTGTCGAGTTCCCAATTTTCCTGAGATTCATTGTTTGCGCATAGTTGCATTAGTGTCCTGGGAACCCCACCCCACCTGGCAGCGATGGCGGTCATGCGCTCGACATTTAATCCCAAAAGTGATCTGGTAGAGGTCAGACCACGTTGGAACGCAAACGGATTCACTCACGAAAGGTCTGCAATCTCCTCTTCGGACCACATATCCATGACAAACATTTGAGAGCCATGGGACGTACTCCACCTTTCCCAATATTTGACGCCAGGCAAGATTACTTGGATGACTTTCGAAGCACACTGGAAGGTGTCCAGCGGGTCAGTTGGCGCACGTATGTCCCCGAGAGCCCAGACGTCTTCTTGTACCAGTGGCGTCGGATCAGATGAAGAGTAAAGCGTACACGTATGCGCAAAAAGCGCATAGATCGAATCGCTAATCCGAAGCTGGACGGCGACGGGCTTATGCTCACGAAGCCGTTCAATGAGCGCATAGATGAGAAGTGATGTTTTACCTGCCAGCCCGACTACATCAGTACGTGCATAGGATGGGATATCGAAAATGTCCTACCAATACCAGATTGACCGATGATGTATGCCCCCTGTTCATACACAATATCGGTCTGAAATGCCTGCAACGCTTGGCAATATTCGTCTCGCACAAGGAGCTTGTTTTTCGAAGCCAGAGAACTGCCAAAGAGGAATCGCAGCGCAAGAGAGTGTTCCTGGAGGTCGAGGTACTCGACATCGCGCGATGTACTGCTGTGATGGGTACGCCGGAAGGCAGATGGATTATGCCAAGCTGTATTAGCGAATACCTGTAACGCATCCAGGATATGTGAAGGGATCTGTGGTTGATTTCCTGACATTGTGATTGATCTGCGCAAAGAGGAAACCTGCGTCGTTCTCACGAATTTAAATTATGATGCGCCTACGACAAACTCCACCCCACTCAATGCATTGGTGCGCCAGCCTCAACAACACCCCGACCATCTCGTAGTGCGGGCATCGAGTTCCTCGACCATCACACAGTGCACAGCGTGTTGCGCTGACTCGGAGGGCATGACCGAGGTGACCACATCTTGAGAGAGTCTGGATGTGGTGGATGGACTTGCTTGGGCAAATCCCAGGTGTGCGTGAGCCTCCAACGGTCTCGTCTTCACGGTTAAATCACTATCAGAACCCATCAGCGACACCGTCGAAATAAGATATTGACACGTACACATGATCCACGTCGGGTCCCATCTCCTTATGCACCACCTGTTCCCGCCGTAAGATATACGCCACAAAGAACGTGCTGCGCTACATCTGGCGGTAGTTTCCGTACGCCGGGACATGTTTTCGCGCTCCCGTGTGTCCTACTTGTCTGAGTCATTGGGATTGCGGTCAAGGTGGTGGTGGATGCACCGATGTGGTTGTGGTGCGCGCGGGGCACACGGTGAGTGTACTCGACCTTGGCATCGCTGATGACAAAAGTGCATCAAGCTGAATGGGATGTGGATGTGTACAGACATGAGCGTGGCCGGAGATGACGACGCGACTGTATGAGATGGGTTGTAAAAATCGAACGGATATGTGAGAAATGGAGTACGAATCGAGACTGGTTCTCCTCCACTCGTTTGTTCCGAGACTTGGCTTCTTTTCGACGTGTTTGATTGATGGCAATCATAGTAGCGGGTTACATGGTGTCCAACCCTTTTGATGCTACTTGGGATTTTTTCCATACAATGCGGTTGGGGAAGCGGGAGACTGCTGAACGTCAGGTCCGAAGGCTACGATGCGAGTTGCTGAGGGGGAAACGATCGGGTTAGCGTCGAAGTGCATGTCGTTAGGTCCAGAACGAGTGTTGGTGTAGACCAGTGTGAGACTACTGAATGCATTGACGAACGCGAGTGGATAGGTAGTGTGGTCAACCGTGTTCCTACTACATGCCTGTTCACTCCGGACCTTCCCGCCCCCATGTCCGCGTGTGTCTTTGCTTGTGCATGCGGTCGCTCTCACATCGCCCAAAGTTCATCAGACGAATATGAAGACACATCCACACGCACACCTCGCATCGCCCTGTTCTTCTCTGCAGCCATCTCCGCCAAGCAACCTGCCATACGCGCGCCGACAAGCCGAACGTACCTACCGCTGTGGTGCTGTCCTTACTCACACCGACGACGATGAAATGTGCACATGTGTCACGATGGGCCAGCGGATAGCTTGCAAGCCTTGGGTATGGATGATGGGGAGCAGACGACAAGCGGACATCCGGGTGAGTAATGTGTAGTGTTCGTGTCTTGTTTGTGCTTTGGATGTACGCGTTGAACCACAGACTCCTCGCATGTGGGCTCCACCACTGTGAATGTCCATGCCACGCCGATGCGTACAGAGCATGTATGTCCCCTATGGTAAACCGAGCACCGTCTCCTCCCTTCCTCGTTCATTGATACCACACCGTCCTAGCATACGTCCCTTCCATACTCCCGCGTCCTGCCTTGTACCCGTCACCGTGGCCACTTCCGCTCCACCATCCTCACACATGCACGGTCGAACGTGAGATCAAAGAATACAACACGTACCTGGCTGATGCGGTTTGTCGGGGGAGAAGGGGTTTACAAGTGCGTCCGTGCCCTCTTTGAAATTTTTAGTGTGTTGATGACCGGATGGGGTAGGCTCATGACATATATGCCCCCCGATCGACGGAAACTTGTGCACGATGTGCGCCCTTTCTCTGCGCCCTTCCCTTTCTCTCGCTGACCTACGTGCAGGTAGTGGTATATCACATGGAAGTGACCATAATCAATCAAGGGCCTCGTTTGGGCATCCAACTGATATAAACGCACATACCGTTGGTGTCACAGAAGACCATGGTGACCCATCAAGGGTGGTGTCGAGTGGAGCAGAGACTGGGACAGGCGCAAGCACAAGTGCGCATACCACCGGTACCGCGACCCAGCACAGACGGACTGCCATCATCTCAACACCTGGATCAGGGAGTGTGACCGCTGCATGGGTGCTCTCATTGTCGGTGCTAGGGAGGCGAGGGAATTGAAGCCTGGGGACTTGTTGATGAATTCAGAGTAGTACCACTGGCTTTCAGATCAGACAAAATCGTAGACAGTATTTGAGTGTCCTTTCAAGATCAGGACAGTTACTGGCAGTCGTTACTAGACTGAAAACGTGACGCTATCGCCTGAAAATACGACGCCGGTGAGGTGCATCCAGTGTTGTGATACAGCCTGAGTCGATAGCAGTAGATTTCATGGTCGTCGCTCATCCGTTTTCATCGATGTGCAATATGGTGGACAGAGTCAAACGAAACTGATACAATCTGTCCATGGTACAGTACTTGATACACTCTTGTTTTGTAAACAACCGTGCCCTTTACTCGTCTTCGTAATCAACATCATGGTACTCATCGCCGTTAGTATATACCTATGGAAACGTTGGACGGTTAGCTTGCACCCACAGATTTTCATGATTTCCGTACCTTATAAGGGATTCCAGCTCCCGATGGGTTGACGACACACTGCCCAATAGGTACATCGATTGATCGGCTAGCCCTCACAGCATGCTCAACCAGTTCCTGCGAAATGCCAACAAACAAAAATACATAGGGATCATCCTTATCTGTTTGGCTCGTCGCCGGCAAGAGATTCTTCAGTTTGCCCAAACTGGCTTGAGGACATGAAGTTTGCCAAGATACGACTACTTGGATTGCATAAATTCTAGCAGTAGTCACGAGAGCAAAGTCGACGCCAGGGAATTCTTGCCTAGGAGCAATCCAATAGAAAGGGGGTTCCATGCGTTTGGAGACGTCGCGAATGATAGGAATTTGTTCGACCCGCATATCTAGCCCCCCATACACCCACCCACTCGTGTAGATCCAGTTACCATACCGCACCATTCCGGATGCTATAAGAGACAGAAACCAATTTATGTAGATGCTTCTAGCACAGGCCCGAGTTCCAGGATGGATGCTCATGAGTAGGAAGATGTCAATTATGTCTTTGTTCTGAATCTTCTGGAAGGAGATTGCCAGGGCCCTCTGAAGTGCTGCAGTAGGCACGCGAACGATGTATTTGCGGCGATGAACACGACCAGTGTGATCCTTGAATGGGAGTAGGAAGAAGATCGGCGATGCACCGACATCCGGCGCATCCAATGTGTGCAAACACAGGAGTAGGGTCGCGTAATTCTCTACGACGCGCGTGGCAGCCCTGTCGAGTTCCCAATTTTGCTGCGACTCATTGTTTGTGCATTGTTCGAGCAGCGTCCTGGGAACCCTGCCCAACTTGGCAGCAAGGACAGTCATGCGCTCGACATCTAATCCCAAGAGTGATCTACGAAGACCACGTTAGATCTTGTCGGAACACAAGGTGATTCACCCACGAAAGGTCTGCGATTTCCTCTTCTGACCACATGTCCATAACAAACATTCGGGCCCCATGGGACGTACTCCACCTTTCCCAGTATTTGACACCAGGTAAGATTACCTGGATGACTTTCGAAGCATATTCAAAGATATCGAGTGGAGCAGTGGGTGCATACAAGTCGCCCAGAGCCCAGACATCTTCTTGTACCAGTGGTGTCGGATCAGATGACGAATAAAGCGTGCATGTGTGGGCGAAGAACGCATAGAACGAATCGCTGGTCCGAAGCTGGACGGCGACGGGCTTATGATCACGAAGCCGTTCTATGAGCGCGTAGATGAGAAACGACGTTTTACCTGCCAGCCCGACTACATCAGTATGCGCATAGGATGGGATATCGGAAATGTCCTACCAATACCAGATTGACCGATAATGTATGCCCCCTGTTCATACACAATATCGGTCTGAAATGCCTGCAACGCTTGGCGATACTCGTCTCGCACAAGGAGCTTGTTTTTCGAAGCCAGCGAACTTCCAAAGAGGAATCGCAGCGCAAGGGAGTGTTCCTGGAGGTCGAGGTACTCGACATCGCGTGATGTACTACTGTGATGGGTACGCTGGAAAGCAGACGGATTGTGCCAGGCTGTATTAGCGAATACTTGCAACGCATCCAGGATATGCGAGGGGATCTGAGGCTGATTTCCTGCCATTTATTGTGATCGATCGGTGCAAAGAAGAAACCAACGTCATTCCCACGGATCTAAGTTTCGATGTCCCCACCACAGTCCACACCGTGCCAATTGTCCTTTCCCCACCCTGGTGGCAAGCTCCGCAATTCTAAGTGTATCACCTGGACTCCTCTCCAACGAGCAGAAATATCTCAGCCTCAACGAGGTCTTTGAATTCCCTGTCGATGCGGTCAATGTGCCACCTAGTATCACATGTGGCTCTGCCTCTCGGAAATGACATGTCCGACGATTACCTGTGCCCACATGATGGGTTCTCTGGTGAGGGTGGATCTTGACATTGTCTTGAAAGATGGTATACGATACCGACGAATGTTTTTGTGTTGCTGTTCACCGCTCAGAGTGTGACGAAGAAGCTTGGGTGTTGTGAAACTTGTAATGGATACATGGCTATTGAGGTGGGTGGCACAAAATGTGGTGAGGTCTAGAGGGAATGAGAGAGGGCTATGCTACTGCTGTCAATCAGGTTCTTCTGACCATCATTGTAAATTTGCTTGCAGCTAGAAGGAGCCCACATCTCCCAAGGTAAAATTTACTTTTAAAAAACACCATTCTCCTCTGATCTTCTTTGTCCCAGTTCATTTCCAAACTTCCACCTCCACTGGCACTTCTAGAATGTGGATTCTTTCCATTTCTCTACTGATTTCACTCTACATACTTCTAGATGGTGTTTTTGATCACAGGGGTTACACAGACAAGGCTGTGGAATGGATGATCAAGGCTAGGGCTAAAGGTGACTGGCAACTGTGCTGCTGTCTGATATGCTGCTGCCTCTCACCTGTTCATTGATTCAGCCTCATAGGGTACCATGATTCTACTCAAGAACCAAATGTTTGGGTTCAGAATGCTGATGAGCCAATGCCTCTTGTCTGTGGTCTTGATCCTTGCAAGTCAGATGGCACTAGTCATTTATGTGGTTAATGGTTCCCATTATCATCAACATATATGCTGCAAGTATGATTACATGGATGTACATGTATGTCAAGTGAAGTGACTGCTCTCTATACTTTGTAATAGTGAGGAAGTCTGAACTGGATAATCTATCTGTTAAAGAGCAAGACAGATGATCTGATCAGTTGAGGGATAATGGATTAGATGATATGGGGAGCATATGGATGATCTCTCATGTTGCTCTGATATTGAAGGGATAGAAGAGGCAGCCTTGCTGTGACTGTACGTTCACAAGTGGAGCTGGATCCGACTTGGGCAAGAGAGTAGGATGTTATCAGGTGAAACAACTTAGGGAAGTATCCCCAAGTGTTTTGTGTATTTATACACTACTGTACAAGAGGAGATACAAAAGTTCTAAGCCAGCTGGGTAGAGGGTAAGGATAAAGGGTATAATGTAAGTGTGGAGCAGGGCAGTGTTCATGCTGGCTAAGGTGAGGCAAATATGAAAGAATGGAAGTGTGAAAGTGAAAGGATAGGTCTAGAGGTGTGGTAATTAGGGAGATGTATATGTGGTGAGGCACCTAGACCAGTGATGTCATGATGACATCATATCTAATCTTATTGGTTTGAAAGGTAAGGGGTAAGAGAGAGGGATGATCTTAGATAAGATAAGATAGAGAAAAAGTTAGTATCGTGAAATCAATTTGTAACATCAAGACCCTTACAGATTTGTCAAAAGCTGTGGGCTTTTAGGAAGGAGTCGAACTCAAGACTACTTTACATGTTAGTACTCTAACATACATATCTTCCAGTTTATCACCTAACTGACTTGGTTCCCAGCTGGTCCTGGTTGCCAACTTCATGTCACCCACCCTATAATTCCTATCTTGATTATAGGAGCTCTGCCTGATGTCTCTATGAGATTGAAATCCTGTTGTTGCAACATATACTTGTCTTGTAGGGACAAGTTCATTCTATGTGAGCCATCCAGCCTCTATATTCTGATTCAGCACTTATGCACTGCATTCTCCCTCTTGAATCCTGCTTTCCTATATGTTACTTGTCTGAGTCACTGGAAATGCAGTCAAGGTAGTGGTGGATGTACTAATACTAATTTATGATGTGTGTGGGGTGCATGATGAGTGTACTTGACCTTGGCATGTGTTACATGTGGCCTTGGGTGAGGTCACACATAGACCTACTAACGCCTAGTAGGGTCAAGGGTTCAGTCGTTCGTGTATACAATGATGTGAGGGCCAGCCGTGGGGATGCTGGGTCGAGGGTACCTGTTATGTGTGGCCTGGGTAGGGTTGCACGTAGACCTGCTATTGACTTAGTCATACTTGGTCAAAGGTTCAACCGTCAGGAAAGGACGGTGGGATGGCACGTGGTGATGCCCGAGGGTTCAGAGAGGCGTCAAGGGGATGTCTTCGGACACACAAAGTTCACTCAAGAGTTGAACTGGAGATTTGTAGAGGTGTGGGTCAGAGAGGCTCTGTTTATGAGGCAAGGGATTAGGCCTATACATAGGTAAGACAAAGCTAGGGAAGTGTTATGATTTGCTTGCAGGACGAACACTTTTTCCTTGCTTTCTCTCTTGAATTAACACTTTTTGTTTCTCATGCTTAAACTCATTCCTTCTGTGTCGTTCCACGACATTCCATACATCTTGTAAGCGTGCTTATCCTCCACCACGCAGGTATTCTTCCTCCTTCTGATTTTCTCATGCCGTATGCGCCGGCCCTTAACGACTCTTTCCCATGCGTGGTTTTGCTATTCACTCTCTATTTCTACCGCCGCTTCCCACGCCGGCCCTTAACTACTGTGACACGCAACCGTCACACTTTTACCTCACTATATAAACCCTTCAACAGGGCCTCTCGTCTCTTCTCCTTAGCTTAGTTCTATCTACGGTTTGTTGCCTAGTTAGCACTAGCAATCTACTTGCCTTTACTCCTCGAGTTTTCGCTCTACCATTAAGTGAGCGCTTCACACTACAGCTCACCCGCCTTCGTGTGTCTTTGTCTTCAAATCTTCAACCTGCTAGTCAAGCTAGGCAGCGGTTACTTTAGACCCATCACCCCTTGATGGTACCCTTGACCCAGCAACCCACAGCTGGTCCCTGTGTCGTCGTCTATATGAACAACCAAGACTCTTGACCCTACTAGGCATTAGTAGGTCTACGCGCGACTGTTGCGACTACAAATTCTTTGCAGGCAATCACTATCAACAGACGTCGAGAGGAGGAGTTTATCTTTTAGGACTACTTTGTAGGTGGAGAACAAGAGAACTAGACTGGAGACTGAGCTCCGATCCAGTCTCACTTTATATACTATTCTACTTGTAGATACATGTTGTGCATCGATCTAGATACGTATCTACATAAGTCCATCCCCTTGGCCCTAAGTGATCGTCATGCGGCCTACTGCTTGCAGCGGAGATTAACATACATGAGGATTCCAGCCGTTGATCTGCTGCGGGTGGTAG
>JBBPTX010001284.1:0-11181 GCA_038094595.1 Pulveroboletus aff. annulatus
ACACTCCTCTGCATCCTCCATCGCATACTCGATAACCTACCCGTCACCTTACTCCTAGTCTGATCATCGTATCACGATGCCGCCCTTCTATGATCTCGCCATTGCCTCCTTTGTGCAATCGTCTTCGAAATCCAAATGGGCCATCGTCATCGTCTTCTCTTCATCGTCTGACCACTCACTTGTGTACCAGATCGTGGGTTCACCATTGGACTACAGTTTGGATGCACCACAGTCGGTCACACTAAAGGAGGGGAAGAATGGTTATATGGGCAAAGTATCCGTCGGATCAGTCGACTCGGAGAGGCTCCACCAGTTACACTCTACCCTTACATCCATCCCCATCGTGCGTGGGAACTCGGCATGGAGCTCTCACAACTGGGTCATGGAGGGAATTGCAGTGCTCCGAAAAGTCAAGGGTTACCTTATTGACAAACACGTGACACCACAGTGGGTGTCCGAGTGGCTAGGTGGGAAGTAGGTCAATGGTTTTAAAAAGTGCGCGCATGTTCTGGACTCTTTTGGATACCACAGTTTGGATAGACGGTCTGCATACTGGGACATTCATATGTTGTGCAATAGTGGTTCTGTAATCTTTGGACATCTGGCAGTAATCATAGTTGCCTAGGATAGCGAATGCATTCTCTTTGCGACGGGAATTTTGGAGTTTGAACACTTTTTAACCTAGTAATTATGGGGTGTCCCGGGTGTGAGCATGTGTGAGTGTCTGCTAGACCAAGTCGAGGAAGTGCAGATTGTCTTTTCAAGTCAGCCCAACATCATTCAAATCCCAAGATTGATCACTTACCAAGCTGGAATTGATTAAACGCAGCAAGTCTCATTAATAGACTTTTCAATCCAGGGTTAGCCCTCCCGATGCTCGAGTGTAACAGACTGAACCCATGGTTGTCCAGAGCAGACTCCCATTGATGAGTCTCATTTGTTGATACGTAAAACGAAACCTCTTCGCTCGCAAATATGCGCGAAAAGAGTGGAACAGATCTAGACCATCATCGCACTTGTGATCTCAAGCAATCGGTCTAGAAGCTGCCTCAAATTATCAGACAAAACAAAACCTCCCACCTACTTTTCACACCCTTCGACGTTATCATGATTCGGATATGAGCAAAAGCCTCACCCATAGTATGTTCAAATGGATAGGATCGGATACGTTGCCTTAACTCCCTGCACAGAGCTTCATAGAAAAGGAGCGGTCTACCCTCTTTACTATGATTGACTTGCGGCTTCCCAGGGTTTCTTCCTCAACGCTGCAGTTGATACACTGGGAACGCTGTCCTGGAGAGATATAGGAGATGGGAAATAGCGTATCAGTGCATGATTTGCGAGATAGACTTATGTTTATGATATTCGGGATAATTTTAGTGTTAGGGATGTCATCCGTTTTTCCCTGCTCAATCAGATTTTTGAGCTCGGTGAAGGTCAGCATGCGTATTTCTTCGTGCTCAGCGCCACACAAAGTGTTACAACTGGCCCTGATAGGGTCGGTCGTAGCCCTTATAGGGTACCTGTATTGGAGTCAGAGGATCAACCGTCAGGAATACCAACGGCAGTGGTGCAACCTCGAGTTGCGGGGAGACGAAGGTATGCGAAGGAGAAGTGTCCTAAGTGTCGAAGTTCACTCAAGAGTGGAACGGGACTCGAGAGATGGGAGGAAGTTCGCAAGTCTATTGGATACCTAGGTGACAGGATACCCCAAGGGAAGACAAGCGAGGGGACTATACTACTCAGATCAACTGGTATATATAGTGAAGAGTGACATGTGACCGTAATGTCACAGGGTCAAGGGTATGGGTTAAGGGCCGGCGTGGGAAGCGGCAATGGAATGTGAAAGAACAAGGGAGAACGTGATAGAACCCACGTGTGAGAGGGAAACGCAAAGTGCTGGTGCATGCAGCAAGAGAAGGTAAAACACGTGTGCGATAAGGCAACACAAGGGAGATAAGTGCACAAGACACATAAGTATGATAACGTACGTGTAGTGGGGACCTCGGAGAGCCGAGGGGCAAGGGTAAAGGGTTGGCGCAGGCAACCGAAGAAGAGCGGAAGTATGAGCGTATGCGCAAGGAGAAAGGGAAGAAAGGAAAAAGGACGTGCCTGGCACGATGAATTGTAACACGAAGCGTGATCTCGCTTATATCCACTTAGTGCAGGGATGCTATTTAAGTCTGTGGTATGGTCTGATTGAATCTCTGCAAGGTTGATATTATGGCTGGTAACATTAATTTGATTTTATGAGATGCCTGGTAATGAGGCCGTTAGAGTTGGTTTATTGATTAAAGTAAAAGACTTTTGTCTTTAGAATAAGTTTAGATAGCTTGTTGTTTGGTAGCTGGGCTATGGATTTATGGGTTAGGATTTTAGAAAGGTCTTGTTAGGAAGCAGTGGGTCGTTTAATATGGGGTATTACAGTAAGTATATATATTTGGAACGCTTTGTTTGAGGAGAAGGGAAAGCTATGGAACTGGTTGAGAACACGTTGTTGCGGCTTGTCACCCGGGTCAATGGACGGTGAGGTCCCATGACCCTGCAATGAATACATACGTCCAAGATTACCAACAAATTTGCAAAGCAACGTAAATGGCCATGCAGCGTAGTAGACAAATTTGAACGTTGACCAATAAGATGTAAGTTTTGCGAAGTTGTTCAATTGGTACTAGCGCTCTGCGAGCAAGTCTGTGATCTCAGACTTGACTGATTATGTAAGACAAAAATCCATATGACAAGTACTGTGACTGAGCAAGTCTGATTAGAGGCTTTGCGAAAACCATGTCGACTGGTGTTAGCAAGATCACGGCACAACGGAGCCAGCGACCCTTCTGGAGCTTGTACTGAAGCCAGGAAACGGTATGTAGGCCATTGCTCTCGCACAGGACAAATCACCAGACACAGTACTAGCCTAACGCCGCTCTTCCCTCCCACCAACAGATATCTGTGCAGACTGTAAAGCACGTGCTCCGAGATGGGCTTCTTACAACCTGGGCATCTTCATCTGGTGCATATTTCCCCCTCGCAGTACCGCACACACCCTTGATGGTTCTCTTGACCCAGTATCCCCACGGCTGGTCTTACATCGTCGTCAACACAAACGACTGAACCCTTGGCCCTGCTAGGCATTAGTAGGTCTACGCGCGACCATACCCACGGCCATGCGTAACAAAAGAACTAAGCTACTTCCTCATTCGGGTACTATCACGTACGCCACCCACCATAGCTTCTCATAGAAACCCTTGAATCACTGATCCACGTTGGAATCCCTGAGAACCTCCACGTACTTCGCATTCCGACTCCTCTGACACCCCTGATGATCCCAACCAAGCATATTGGGACAAAGACCCCGACAAACCTTTATTAGACTCAGATGAAGAACTTGCTACCCGTGACCTCACCCACAGCTTTTCTGCTTCTGTGCAGATACCCCATCCTCAGATGCCCCCATCTCCGACACCCAGACACCAAACTGGTCACATCTTCCCCCCGATCCCTCGTCCACCATCGCCCACTATGACCACCAAACCCCTCGAACTCCGCATCGGCACCCCTGAAAAGTACGATGGCAATTACAAGATGGCCAAGCAATGGTTTGATTCCATCGCCTTTTACCTCAACATCAATGCAGAGGTATACTCCACAGACCCGAAGCACATTGCTTTTGCACTTTCCTATATAACTCGAGGCCCCGCACTCATGTGGGCAAACACCTTTAGATCCTTGAAGATTGCAGCTGATGGCTCGATTTCAATGGGCTCTTGGTCCGACTTCCACGACACCTTCATCCTGGCATATAAACACTACAACACCACCAGCAACACGATTGCCTGGCTCACCACCACCCATATGATCACCACAAAAAACGGCAGATACTCCCCCTCGCTCACTGAGTATAACGCTCAGTTCCAGAACCACTGTGCCATTGCTGGCATAACTAATGACAATGTCCTCATTGGCTATTACTCGGCCGCTATCCCTGATGCCCTCATGCGCCATATCCTAGCTATGGAAACGGTCCCCACCACCATAGATGCTTGGTTAAAGAAGGCCATCACCTTCCAAACCTACATGTAGCATGCTCAAGAAATCACCGCTCGCCACAAGACCCCCACACGCCACACATGCCACCAGTACACTGCCCCCACCCCCACCAAAGACCCAAACGCCATGGATGTTGATGCCGTCCGTCTCCAACGACTCACCCCCATCAAACGAGAACAATGCCACAAGGAGGGAAGGTGCTTTCATTGCCGACAGAAAGGACATCGGACTACCGCATGCCCAACGTTTACTTCGAACACCCTGAGGCCAAAGAAGGTCGTTCAGAAGGTCATAGAAGTGGAAGTCGAGGACGAAGAAGAAGTCCCTCGGCTACAAGAAATTGATGATGAAGAACCCAAGGTGTCTCGTGTCGCCTTTATCTCCCAGGATTTTTGAAATGGAACGCTGCCTCGACATCAGTAGTTCCTCCCTCTATTACGTGTGCGCCTGTACTTGTATCCACGTCCAAGAAATCAATGCGTATCCCCCTGCAATTCATTGATCCTTTGCACACTATGAAAACCGTCGACACCCATGCCCTTATCGATAGTGGCGCAGACATCAACTGCCTAGACTGGGATTTCGCCCGAAAACACCGACTCCCCCTAAATAAACTCCCGACACCCATTCCCGTCAACAACGTCGATCAAACCCCCAATGCCAAGGGGGCCATCCGTTACACTGCCTCTCACTTCACCAACATTGATGGAATCGCCCAACACGTACACTTCCATGTCATGCACTGCGAGTCCGAGAACGTAATTCTTGGGACGTCCTGGTTACAACTTACGAACCCCTCCATTGATTGGTCGTCGCAGACAATCAACATCTCCGAATCAGTAGATGAGTCAACCTCTCTCTACCACATTCACATCGCAAACCTCAAGCGACATGATGATGACCAACCACGAGCACCACCTTCAAAACCACCTCGCCATGTTATGGTCGAAACTATTCCCGACCATACCCTCTCCACGTTCCTCGATATGCCAGATGGAAACCTCTATGTTCAACGTGCCCTTCATGCCAACTCTTGTCAACAGGTCCTCAAGTCAGGATCTTGATACCACCAGATGCACCCGAAACTTGTCGCCAAGCTCACCACTGCCACGGAACTTGCAGCTGCCACTGAAAAGACCAAGCCAAAAGTTACTCTATCAGACACATACAAAGACTTCGCCCCTGTCTTCGCCAAAGAATCTGCCGACTCCCTTTCTCCCTCCAGACCCTACGACCACGAAATCAATGTCAAAGATTCGTTCACCCCGAAAATCAGCAAACTCTACCTGCTCACCCCAGACGAAAAGAAAGCCACTGAAGACTTCCTTGATGAAAATCTTGCTGCTGGCAAGATTCGCCCTTTGAACTCCCCTCAAGCATCGCCATTCTTCTTTGTCAAAAAGAAAGACAGCAAACTTTGCCCTTGCCAAGACTATCGATATCTCAACAAACATACCATTCGTGACGCCTACCCACTACCACTTATCTCCAATCTCCTAGACAAACTTAAGAGAGCTCGCACCTTCACTAAGTTCAATGTACGTTGGGGGTACAACAACATATGTATAAAGGATGGGCACCAATGGAAAGGGGCCTTTCTCACTCACAAGGGTCTCTTCGAACACATGGTTATGTTCTTTGGTATGACTAACTCACCTGCGACATTTCAATGGTTCATGAATGACTCCTTCCGCAACATGATCGCTGAAGGATGGTTAGTAATTTACATGGATGACCTCCTTATCTTCTCCCCAGACGACGCAACCCACACCGAACATACTCGCCATGTCCTTCAACGGATGACTGAGCTTGACCTCCATCTCAAGTTGGAGAAATGCCAATTCACCGTCCCCAAAGTAGAATACCTCGGGATGATTGTCAAGGAAGGACAACTCACTATGGACCCTGTCAAACTAGACGGGATCGCCAAGTGGCCTACACCACAGAAAGTCAAGGACGTTCGCTCTTTCTTAGATTTCGCTAATTTCTATCGACGTTTCATCTCCAGATATTCAAATATCGCTCGCCTGCTCATTGACCTCACTAAAAAGACTATGCCCTGGACTTGGGGTCCGGCACAACAAACCACCTTCGAACAACTCAAGGGGTTGTTCCTCCATAAGCCCGTTGGTACAGCTATTTATTTTTATCCTTTACTTTGCGCATATGGACACTTTCTTTATCTTATCAAGGGAAAACCCGACCTAGACACTATGCTAGACACAGGGGATCTACGGGCCCTTTCAGATCAATGGGCTTCACTCCTTCACATTTGCCCCATTGATCACAGCACATATTTAATCACCGTGATTATCACAGACCTCACATCAGTCACCCCATCACTGTGATGAGATCCCTTATCTTTAATTACCATTGACATCTTCCATTCTACCCACCCGCAGCAGATCAACGGCTGGTAAACACATGTATCTATTAATCTCTATTACAGGCCGACTCCTCATGTTGATTGTTACGTGTGGCCCAGGTGGGGTCGCACGTAGCCCTACTAACAACCTAGCGGTAGGGGTTTCGAATGGTCAACCATCCAAGGAGACGGCGGGATGGCACACAGTGGTGCCCAAGGGTGCGAGGGGGCGCGAGGAGGGGTGCTCCAAGCATACAGGGTTCACTCAAGAGTAGAATAAAGACTCGAGAGGTGTGGGGGATCAAAGGGGACTTCGATTAGAGGCTAGACTAGGTTGTACTCGTAGGGAGATCGAAGTTAGGGAAGAAAGGCATAAGGCCAGATTGACTGGTATATATAGTGAAAGGTGACGCGTGACAGTTACGTCACAGGGTCAAGGGTATGGGTCAAGGGTATGGGTTAAGGGCCGGCATGGGAAGCGGCATTAGAATGTGAAAGAACAAGGGAGAATGTGATAGAACCACGCGTGGGAGGGGAACACGAACGTGCCGGTGCATGCGGCATAAGAAGGTGAAGCACGTGTGCGATAAGGCAACACGAGGGAGATAAGTGCACAAGAACACGTAAGTATGATGACGTACGTGTGAGATACCTTGGAGAGCCGAGGGACAAGGGTAAAGGGTTGGCGCGGGCAACCGGGGAAGAGTGGAAGAGTGAGTGTACGCACAATGGTAAAGAGAAAGAAAAGGAAAAGGACGTGCCTGGCACGATGGATCGTAACATTGATCATGTTGGGCCTAGGGGATGGACTTATGTAGATACATATCTAGATTGATACACAACATGTATCTACAAGTAGAATAGTATATAAAGTGAGGCTGGACGGAGCTCAGTCTCCAGTCTAGTTCTCTTGTTCCCCTGCCTACAAAAGTTCCCCTCATAAGATAGTCTTTCCTCTTGACGTTTAGAGATAGTGATTGCCCTGCAAGATTGTAGTCACAACACCCGTTGTTACACATGGCCGTGGGTATGGTCTCGTGTAGACCTACTAACGCCTAGTAGGGTCGAAGGGATCTGTCGTTCGTGTCGACTGTTATGAATTGATTTCGTGAAACTGACATTTTCTCATTTTTCGCATTATCTAATCTTATCAGTCCATGATCTTATCTAAGATCATTCCCTTTGCTATTCCTTTACCCTTCTTACCGATTAGATAAGATATGATGTCATCATGACATCACTGGTCTAGGTGCCTCACCACATACGCATTACTTTAATCCCCTTGCTCTAGACCTACTTCACTCTTTTCACCCTTCCATTCCTTTCATATTTGCCACACCTTAGCCAGCATGTACACTGCCCTGCTCCACCATTACATCATACCCTTTACCTCTACCCTCTACTCAGCTGGCTTAGAACATTGTATCTCCTACTGTACCATACTGTATAAATACAGAGAACACTTGGGGATACTTCCCTAAGTTGTTCCACCTTGATACTTTCCTACTCTTGCCCAAGTCGGATCCAGCTCCACTTGTGAACGTAATGTCACAGCAAGGTCGCCTCTTCCTATTCACCCGAATATTCAGAGCAACTTGAGAGATCCTCCATTACGCTCCCCATCTCATCTTATCTATCACCCTTGACTGATCAGATCATCTGTCTCACTCCTTAAACAGATAGATTATCTAGTTCAGCTCCCTCACTACAAAGAACGTAGAGAGTAGTCACTTTAGATATGATCATGGTGAGATAAGAGAAGATAGAGGAAAATGTTAGTATCACAAAATCAATTTGTAACAACCACCATCCAGTGGATATCAACATGGGCATGATGACAACAGTAACAATGTAGGGCCACACCACTACCACAGCAACAGTAGCAACACATCCACACCACGACCATTACCTCAGCAGCAGCGGTGACAATGTGGGCCATGCCACCACCACCACGATAGTAGCAAACATTAGGACGATGGGGCAGTAAAGGTCATGCTATCATCACCACCCAGCGACATCAATGACGATGACAGTGACAATGTGGGGCTATGCTGCCACCTACCTAGTGACAATATGCCCACTCTACAGCAGTGACAGCAATGACATCCCCTGTTGCATCTACAAGTCCTTGCAGGCAACCACTTGGATACTAGGCATCGAGAGGAGTATTTCTTAGGATATTACTTGTAGGAGAGAATCAAAAGAACTAGACTGGAGACTTGGCTCCGTCCAGTCTCGCTTTATATACTATTCTTTGTGTAGATACATGTTGTATATCAATCTACATACATATCTACATACATAAGTCCATCCCCTAGGCCCAACATGATCAACATGAGGAGTTGGCCTGTAACGGAGATTAATATATACATGAGGTTGCCAGCCGTTGATCTGCTGCAGGTGGGTGGAATGGAAGGTGTCAACAGTAATTAATGATAAGGGATCACATCACAGTGAAGGGGTGACTGATGGTAGATCTGTGATGATCATGATGTATTAAATATGTGTGGTGATCTGTGGGACTAAAGGTGAAGAGGTAAAAGTAAAGCCCACAGATCTGGAAGGGCCCGTAGATCCCCTGTGTCTAGCACAGTGTCTAGGTTGGGTTTTTCCCTTGATAAGATAGGGAAAGCGTCCATATGCACACAGTAAAGGATGAAAATTCATAGCTGTAACATCTGTTACAGCTATATATTTTCATCCTTCACTCTGCACATACAAACACTTTCTTTATCTTATCAAGGGAAAACCTGACTTAGACACTGTGCTAGACACAGAGGATCTATGGGCCCTTCTAGATCTGTGGGCTTCACTTTCAACTCTTCACCCTTCACCCCACAGATCACAACACATATTTAATACATCGTGATCATCACAGACCTCGCATCAGTCACCCCATCACTGTGATGTGATCCCTTATCTTTAATTACCGTTGACATCTTCCATTCCACCCATCCACAGCAGATCAACGGCTGGTAGCCTCGTGTATATATTAATCTCCGTTACAGGCAGACTTCTCATGTTAATCATGTTGGACCTAGGGGATGGACTTATGTAGATACGTATCTAGATCAGTACACAACATGTATCTACACGTAGAATAGTATATAAAGTGAGACTGGACGGAGCTCAGTCTCCAGTCTAGTTCTCCTGTTAAACTGCCTACAAAGCATATCTAAGAATCCTCTTGACGTCTAAGTAATTGGTGATTGCCTACAATGACTGTAGTCGCAACACTAGAACTAGACTGTCTTACATTCTCATACCCAATCACCACAGAAAGCTGGACACACACCAGTCTCCTCACTTGTCCCCTCGCTTTTGCAAGTGAGCGCATCCTCTAGTCACTAGGAGTAGTACTAAGGGCATCCTACTCAGTGCCTATCTCGTTTCACCGATCCTTACTCCCTTTCCTCGCCTACGTTCCTTGTGTGGACGTAGCACAACCTTGGGAACTCACAGATGTTCCAGTAGCCATAGGAGAACCAGTAGTAGTTAAAGTAGAAAGCAGGGAGCACTCGCTAGCAACAGCAAGCACAAGGAGTGAAGTCAACCCAAACGACTGGCCAGACATTGTAGCCAGTGAAGAAGAATTCTGGAGACTGCTAGAACAGGATCTCCAACCAAGAAGTTTCAGTAACGGAGCAGATGTTGACGTTATTGCCACAGACATAAGGTTCACAGGATATACATATTACTGGGACACCACACCAACAGCAGAAACCCTAAGCCCTATCATAGACAACGCTTTGCTTCAATACCCCACAACCCCTGTCCCTGACATCATCAGGAACTGTTACGAATTGATTTCGTGAAACTGACTTTTTCACATTTTCTAATCTTATCTCACCATGATCATATCTATGATCACTCCTTTCGCTATTCCTTTACCTTCTCACCCAATTAGATAAGATATGATGTCATCATGACATCACTGGTCTAGGTGCCTCACCTCATACGCCTTACTTTAATCCCCTTGCTCTAGACCTACTTCACTCACTTCACACTTCCATTCCTTTCATATTTGCCTCATCTTAGCCAGCATGTACACTGCCCTGCTCCACATATACGTCATACCCTTTACCTTACCCTTCGCCCAGCTGACTTAGAACACTTGTATCTCCTACTGTATTACTAGTATAAATATACAGGAACACTTGGGGATACTTCCCTAAGTTGTTCCACCTGTTATCATCCTACTCTTGCCCAAGAAGATCTAGCCCTTCTTGTGAACGTAACGTCACAGCAAGCCGTCGCCTCATCTATCCTCCAGATATCTGAGCAACTTTGAGAGTTCATCCTTACGCTTCCCAATTCATCTTATCCGTCTACCCTAAGACTGATTAGATATCTTGTCTCGCTCCTTGTATAGATAAGATCTCGTTCAGCCTCCCTCACTTCAGTTATACGAAGAGAGTAGTCGCTTCAGCGCATGGGAATAGAACCCATTGCATCCTCTTCCAAGGCACCAGCTGCCGATGAATTCCTATCCACTCTACACGATGTGATGGAGCAAACTAAATTAAATTTAGAACAAGCTCAGCTTCACATGAAAATGCAAGCTGATAGGCATAGAAAGGAGACTCCTCCCTATAACGTTGGAGACAAAGTGTGGTTATCCACAGATAACTTAAGGTTGCCGTGTGCAAGTTGCAAGCTAACAGAGCGATGGTTAGGGCCATATGACATCATCACACTAGTTGGGGATAATGCAGTAACCCTTCGCTTGCCATCCTCTATGTGAATCCATCCAACTGTTAACGTATCAC
>JBBPTX010001285.1:0-11179 GCA_038094595.1 Pulveroboletus aff. annulatus
CTGAAGTCGAGTGTTCAAATCATGGGAAAGGAGAATAATGAAGTCAAGAGTTCGAATCACTGAAGTGGCAAATTATCAGGTCAAGGGTTCAAACCATGAGAGTGGCAAAAATCATAAAGGCCAACACAACTGGGTGCTGGGGAATTGACAGACAGAGGCGGATATGCAATGGTTGATGGCTCAATGAAGTTTGCTGCAGGAAGAGGTCCGGACGTTGAGGGACAACCATAGTGTGCTGTCCCAGGTTGTTGAGGAATTGAGGTGCAAACCCTTGGAGGTAGATGGCATGACGAATGGGGCAAAAGTCGCTGTCGATTCAGAGTCTATTTCTGTCCTTCCCCAACACCCCGGGGTTACATGCAATTAGCAGCTGTTAGCCTTCTCTCACAAGTCCACCTGTATCCCCACCCAGATCCGCATCATCAGCAGCTATCCCCCCATTCACTTCCATCCAACCACTCCCCCCTCCTGCTTTCATTCCCACTTTTTCGGAGAATGCCACAGTTCTCCCAACCGCTATGCAGCAGTCTTCAATTCCACGTGTTTTAAGTCATCCCCTTCAACGCCTGAAGCCCAATCCAGGTCTCTTCCCCTTATGTGACTGCATGATATGTCGGAAGTGGGGGAGAAAACGGACATTTTTAACCATCCTATGGTTTTTGTAATACAACATCATTCATTGTGGAAATATGTCGCACTTTCTTATCTTTGTCTCGGTATGGTTCAGCGCCGCATGGAGTAACAGGTTGGATGTCATTCTGCAGAATTCCACACATAACCAAGTTCGTTCTCTGGGAATGCATTGTGTCCTCATGCGCTCGCTTGCATGAATGTCAATATGATTGCAGGTTGCATAGTGGATCCATTCCTGCATGGCACTGGAGTATGATGCAAGATCTGCAAATTTAATCCCACCATGCTTTTTGCTAGTCCTGCTGCATTTTTTGTTCATCCTGCCGTGTTTTTTGTCCATCCTGCTGTGCTTTTTGTCTGTCCCACTGCACTTTTTGAGTGGTCATAAGTAGACTAGTACTAAGTAATACAGCTGGTCACAAATTATATCAAATAGCAAAGAACGGCTTGAAATGGATGGCTCTAGCAATGTTTTCATGGCCAAACAGTGGCTCTCTAACTTGCTGCTGCCTCAGACGCATAGAACATTAATAAACTGTAGTCAGGATAAATGTACAACATACCTAGTGACGAATACTTAATTTTGAGCGGTGTGCCTCGTGTTGTTGGCGAGCTGAAATGCCCCACTGGTGGTACATATCATTGGCTTATCCAATGCTAGATCGAAGGATGCCATACTACATTATTGTTGCACACAGTGCTTTGAATACCATCTGTCTGTGTGCCAATTACTGTGTGTGAGCTCTTATTCACATGCACCCAGCACCCATGCAACTCACTTTACCCACAGTAGAATTCTCCAGGAAAACGACCTGTATAAGCGGGTGAGATTTCGTGCGGAAAGATCCCCGTCATGTGACAATAACAGGTTCCAGGTGCGTGATGCGCCATTACATTAGGTCCTTCAGCTTATACCAGCATAAAAGTCAGTGTCCCACTGATGGGCATGCTGGCCTGCAAGCACAGGATCTGATGCCCCAACGATGTCAGCCTGACTTCTATGGTACGTCTAACTATTATCAATCTTTACTATGATGTACTGTTTGCACAAAAAATCAGCGTGCTACTTTCTGCATCAGGCGTGCTACTTTTCTTGTTTGGGTGGGGTGCGCTACCTTTCCTGTTCAGCTGGACACACTACTTTAAATTGTCACACTGGAATTTTTTTGTACTAACAGTGGTAAATGAGAAGTCTTAGTGAGATTCAAGACAAGTGAAAGATACATGCGATATAATTAGTCCGAACCTATGTTCCTGAAAGATGCCCAGATGTGCTCGTCAGTCTGAAACTGCATCACCCAGAAGACTGCAGTATCCCGCCATGTGTCTGCAAGTAAACATGTTGATTAAGTGAGGGGGGGAACAAGGATAATAACAAATCATAAAAACCTATGCCTAGGGGTTTTGGGCAGGGCATCAGCGATCGAGGATGAGAGCAGTAGGTTGCCAGGCAGCATGAGCGTAGTAGCTTCAGAGGTTTTCAGCTCAAGGACTGCCAGTGTACTGGCCAGCATCGTGGTCAACACATTGCCTCGATGTGTTGTCCTTGTCAACACAATGCATTGTCTTCGACGGTGACTGGTTGCACGCATGTTGCCACTGCATGTCCGAGTTTGCGTCAATGTCATTGGTGTGCAGGCATGCAATTGCATGGCCTGTGCACTCAGTGTCATCATTGGTCAGGTGATGGTGGTGGTGGTGGTGGTGATGAGTCCACCTTGTCATCCTGACACATCCGCTGCAGTGTCGCGTCGATGCTGTTGCCATGGGTGGCATCATCGTCATCGTCCTGACGCATCCACATCTGCGTTGGTACTGTTGCAACACACAGTGGTGGGTAGTAAACAAGGTGATGGTGGTGATGAGTCTGCCTCATCCTGACATGCCTGCTGGAGTGTCGCATTGATGCCATTGCCGTGGGTGGTGGCGGCGGCATCGTCCTGACGCATCCACGTCCACATTGAGGCTGTTGCGATGCATGGTGGTGGATGGTGAATAAGGTGGTGGTGGTGACGAGTCTGCCTTGCTAGTGATGCACTAGGTCATGGTGCTGTGGCTTTGTGCTGTGATGCTGGGTCCTGAAGGGCCACAGTGGGTTTGTGTGCGAAGAGGGACATCTTGGGCTGCCAGTGCCACCATGCTGGTTCCATTGGGCAGTCTTCTCCGAGGATTAGAGCTGGGCTGACACCGGTGTCATACAGTGCAGCAGAGAGTGGGAAGGGGACAGTTTGGGTGTGGTTTCAAGCCTGCGAAAGCTCTCGTGAGGGGGCTGCACTACCTCGACTGTTGCCCTTCCGAGTCTGTTCAGGTGTCTACCACTCCAGACTAGGTGAGGGAGTTGGCTGAGAGGCAGAGGTGCTGAGACATGCCAGAGCATGACCCTGCCTGAGTGGTTGGAGTTGATATCAACAAGTGAGGAGGGAGGGAGACTCCTGCCTGCTACAGGTCATCATCGGTTGACCAGGAAGGGGCCTTTCGGTGCACTCCATCTGGATTTGTATGCCACCATGCAGTTCTCCATGGTGAACTTGTCTCCATGGTGAACTCGTCCACCATGGATGTCCAACATCGCCATCCATGAAGGATCTGATGAGCAGCACAGATGTCGTACTGCTGTGCTGTAGTAGACTTGTTAGATGTCGCCTTGTTTGGTATGTCTAATAAGTATTACTTAATCCAATGGTATTACTAACGTTTCGATAGCTTCAATCAACCACCACCCATGCACTCTACCAAAACACAGCACGACAGCACGGTACACATGCCCACTGCCACTAATCACCTTACCACTGACGATAACAGCAAGGTCAAAGGTGCACAATGGCGTGCCCACCACCACAATGCCATTGACAGCAACAGCAAAGGTGTTGACCTTTATGATTTTCGCCACTCTCATGGTTTGAACCATTGACCTCATAATTTGCCACTTCAGTGATTTGAACTCTTGACTTCATTATTCTCCTTTGCCATGATTTGAACACTCGACTTCAGTTGTGGCTGACCTATTTACCTTTGTTTACAAATGGGTGCTCATAGTTTAGGACCCACTGTGTTTCTCCTCCTTGGTTACTCACAGTGTACTCCAGGTCTGTATCTTTGTATACACTGCTAAATACACCTTGGTTACTATCAGTGGACTTCAGTCCTTGGTCCTAGAAGCCTATTGAGGACACCCACAAGCTCTCCTTTCGCTTTCCATCCATTATCAAAAGGCGTGCAACAGTGCACTCACCAGAAAAGACGAGGAGGGGACAACAACGGTGAGGTATGCCCACAACCACCACCACCACCACCTCTTTCGTACCACTGATGACAGCGAAGGCACACAACAGCACACTCACCAGAAAAGATAAGAGGACGATAAGAGCGAGGTATGCCCACCACCACCACCACCACCACCACCTCCTTGTCTGCACCATTGCACACCAACCACCACACTACCATTGATGGCAACAGGGAAAGTGAGGGTGTGGGCTCACCAAAGACAACACCAAGGGCGGCACATCATGGTATACCCGTCACCACCATCACCATGCCACTGACGACAACAATGAGGGCATGGATGCGTCATTGCACACCGACTACCACAACACCATTGATGAAAACAGCAGGATGAGGGTGCAGGTACACCAGAGACGATGCCTGGCAGGACGCAGCATGGTAAGCCCACCACCACCAGCAGTTGCACTAAAGGCCAGTCACAACTGGTTCATGACCGGTTGCGCTGAGGATTGAAATCCTCACAACTGAGACCAAGACTGATCAAGACCAGTTGCATGACTATGCCATGGTCCAGTCCTGATCTGTTGCGATCTGGCCCAGTCCTTGGTCTTCGTCTGGCCCAAGGACCAGACTTCTAATCACTAGGTGGAATAGGGTCACGTGGTAGCTACTGCAGGTTCAGACTAATTACATTGTATATTTCTTTCACTCATTTTCAAATCTTCTTCTCATTTACTACTGTCAGTACAAAAAAATTCCTGTGTGACAACTTAAAGTAGTGCATTCCACCAAACACAAAAAGTTTTGCGCTTGACCCGAAAAGTAGCCTGATGTGGTAAGTAGCACGCCCTACCAAACAGGAAAGTTTCGTGTCCAACTTGAAAAGTAGTGCACCTGATGTGAAAAAATTCCAGTGTGACAATTTAAAGTAGTGTGTCCGGCCAAACAGGAAAAGTAGCATGCCCCACTGAACAGGAAAAATAGTGGCGCGCCCCCATTGACCAAGAAAAGTAGTGTGCCCCATCCAAACAAGAAAAGTAGCGTGCCTGATGCGGAAAGTAGTGCGCTGATTTTTTGTGCAAATGGTACATCATACAAGGGTACTGTCAAGCACATGGCCATTGTCTGTGAGGATGCCATTGAAGAGCAAGATCGAGATGAAGAAGATGGTGCTAACGCTTCCTCGGGCATGACACCGTGCATAGTGGGAGAGTTCAGAGTGGTGCTCGACACATTGTTTGAGACATTGACGGATATGCAGTGTTGGTTCTTGTTCTGCTTGAATCCCAATGACTTCCAGTTGCTCGAACAGCTGGAGGGCCAGAGCGTCAAAGGACAGATCTGGAGCTTCTTACGCGTGGCCGTGGATATGGTCGCGTGTAGACCTACTAATCGCCTAGTAGGGTCAAGGGGGTCGGTCGTTCGTGTATACGACAACGCTAGAGCCAGCTGTGAGGAAGCTGGGTTGTGGGTACCGTCAAGGGTGTCGACGGGTCTTAGTGGAAAACCATTGTCTAGCTTGATGAACAGGTCAAAGGTTCGAGGTAGAGATACACGAAGGCAGGTGTGCCAGAGTGTGAAGCGTTCACTTAATGGTAGAATGAAGACTCAAGGAGTAAAAACGATGGATTGCTAGTGCTAACTAGGTGACAAGCCATAGGTAGAACTAAGCTAAGGAGAAAAGGAGGTAACCCTGTTGAAGGGTTTATATAGTGAGGTAGAAATGCGATAGTTACGTGTCACAACGATTAAGGGCCGGCGTGGGAAGTGGCATTAGAAATAGACGTCGAATGGCAAAACCACACATGAGAAAGAGACGTTAAGGGTCGGCGCATACGACGTGAGAAAATCAGAAGATAAGGAGTACCTGCGCGGTGAAGGAATAAGCACGCTTATGAGATGTATAGAATGTCGTGGAATGACATGGAAAGAATGAGGTAAAGCATGGGAAATGAAAAGTATTAGTCCAAAAGCGAAAGTAAGGAAAAAGCGTTCGTCCTGCGAGCGAATCGTAACAGAGCTTGGGGCTGATGGAGATTTCCAAGCGCAATGTCAATGTGTTTGAGGTTGGGCCATCACCAGGCGAATTTTGTACGCGATACAAGGAGCCTATGCTGAAGATGGGTGTTATGGATGGTTCGGCGAAGGAGAAGGTCGAGCAGATGAGAAGCCTCTTGGACTTGAAGGAGACGGACATTGTCCTCGGGCAATACAAGGTGATTTACTTGTACCTATGTGTCAATGATAAGATTTTCACTATTTTTATTCCTATAGGTCTTCTTGTCTTAGGCTGCATTCGATCTGCTAGAAGACTGTATCCATACACTGGATGTCGAGGAGCAGAAACACAACTGCCTCCATGATACAGGGGTGGAAGCGAGCATTGACGTTCATTCAATAGGCGACCTGTATGTCCCATATGTGTCCCCTGGTCTTCCACTAGACAACTTTGCGGGTCCTTTCAACCAAGCAGTTTTTCAAGCACACATTCCCCTTGTTTCGAACACCTCTCCATTCCAGCGAGGGGATCTATACAATGATGAATATGAAGACCACAAATCTTTCTGCTCTGACAATTTTGACAACTGCAGTCAACTCACCTCCAATCAGGAGGAGACCAATTCAAACTACGGTTCTGAGTCTTACACCCCTTCGCAGGATATGCAGACACAGAGGGTTATATCACCAAGGAAGCTCTCATGGGCAAGATTATAGAGAATGAAATGACAAGGCGATGTCAACCTGTCAGTGCTAGGTATTGTTGTGCTGGATCCTCAGGTGGTGGGTACCCTTGCCATTCCTGAAGTAGTTCGGTCGGATGAAATGAGGCAACATGCGTCAAGCTTGGAGGGAGAGACTCGCACTCAGCATTATCATTTTGGCTTATTTGTGGTTGTGCCGTTTTTGTCATTGCCATCCTTGGGCTCATCATCTGCCTGACTGTGCATGTCTTCAGCATCTTGGAACTCGCATCGCATTCATGCACAGACAATCCAAATACAATTCTGGTCAGGACCTCATGAATCTGATCAACAACCTCAACATCAGGTCGCTCTCTGCACAAAAAACATGCCTCTGCAATCTCTTCTTGATTAGCATGGTTGACAACCAAAACTCCTGCAGTATTTGTTTTCCCAGTATATACTTCTTGTGCTGTCAGTCATGATGGTCAGCATCATCGTGTTCAAGCTTTTTGCCTCGATCAACTTTTGATTCTCCTCTTGCGCTGGAACATCACAACAAGTTTGTGATTCGTCAGGTGGAAAGGTGAAGTATCCTTGCATTGTACCATCGACTCACTTGCACAGCTGAAGCACAAGTTGATGCATAGCAGGGAGTTCGGAGTGGTACTCAAGACACTGCTCAAGACATATCCGACTGTGTTGTATTACCGAGTATGACATGGCAAACCCCAAAAAAATCTGAAATATACAAATGTTGTGCATGCATCACAGTGCGCAATATTTCAACTATGGTTGCACGATACTCAAGTAGTAATATAAACGAATGTCAGAGGTACAGCCAGATGCTCTTCAACGGCACTCTTGCAGACTATGGCCATACGCTTGATCGTGTCCTTGCAATGAGTGGATGAAGCACACATGGACTGAACTTGACCTGGTGAGTACCCATCCGGCTTCTGCTGTGGATCCAAGTTGGTCCGCCAGTGCTGACATGCTTTGCCCTTTTGTAGGACAGTTTCTTGGGTCGTCCTCACCCGCTGACACTTGTGACATGTCTGTTTCGGTTATGGTGCATCCAGCTTCGCAGCTCATGGATGTGCCATACTTCCTTGAGCTCAAAGCTCTTGGGGCTGTCCCTTGGGTCTGGAGGCTTGCCAGGTGGTTCTGGAGGCTCAGGTGGTGCTTCAGGTGCGTCGTGTCCATCCTGTTGTTTGTGCTGATCCTGTCTGTTGTCAGCCATTGTCAATTGTGTGTGAGGTGCATTCATGCGCTCTCCCTTGATTGACATGTCTGGGTACATCCACCAGATTTCCCCCTCGCATGATACATTTCCATATGTCATCCCAACCTTTCCATTGGTCTCTGTGTTGTCACATCTGTGTGCGACGTGTTTGCCATGTCGGTCTGAGGTGTGGCCGCCCAGTTCAACCTGTATGGGTTTGGGTGGACGCTTTTCGCTATATCTGCCACCCATCCCCTGTGTGGCTTCCTCTGCCACTTCTGGTGAGTCTGTTGGCCTGTTTGGTCAACGCATTTCATTGTCGCAGCCTCCTGTCAACTTATCCATCTCCCTCAGTCCTTCCTCAACCTCTGACGTCCTCGTGCTCTTGACATCATCGTCAGCGCTGTCTGGTGGGTCCATTGGCACCCCTGGTTGATGCGTTTCATTGCCATCACCATTCACGGCCTTGTCACCATGCCCCTTCAACCTTTCCTCAACCTCTGTCCCCACCTTGATCTATTCGTCATGCTCTCTGATAGATAGGGGCTCAACGGGTTCATATGGAGGGCGTATTTCATCTGCCTGTCCATCCTTGTTGACCTGGTCTGTGGTCCCAGCAGTTTTGATGTCGTTGGTTGACATTGATAGTAGGTTGTCATTAGTGGTGTCATGTAGGTCATAAATAGGGTTGTTGGGGTGGTTCAAATTGTTGTGTGAGCCATCTGTGACGCTTGCGGTATGGGTGCCTTGGGCCATTCTGTCCTCAGCTTGGTGTAATGGTTGCAATTGACAGTTGATATGGTGAAGACGAGGGGGACAAGACTGGAATGTGGTTGATGCAATGGCAACGAGGCATCTGGTCCAATGCAGACACAGCATGGTGAGGATGAGGGGGTCGTGTTTGGTCCAGCACAGATATGGTTAACTTGATGAGGGTAAGGAGAAGGCTGGGACATGGTTGATGTGATGGCCATGAAGGGGATACATGTTTGATCCAGTGCGGATATGGTTAACATGATGAGAACGAGGGGGATTAGGGTAGGATGCGTTTGATCCGACGCAGGCATGATGAAGATAAGGGGGACGTGATTAGGATGTGGCTGATGCGATAGCGATGAGAGGGATGCATTTGAGATGCATTTGATCCGACATGGACACAACTGACATGATGAGGAAGATGGAGACATGTTGTAAGGGTCAGACTGCTTGCCGCTAACTGTTACACCAAAAGGACATGATACTGAGTGACTATGGCTTGCAAGGGCAGGAGTTCAATCCATCTGGGCAAGTTGCAAGGCTTTGCCTTGGGCACACCAATATAGGGCCCTTCAAATTGAGTAATTTCCATGCAAACCACCAGCTTGGCACTCCAGGCAGCTGAGTGGGGGACAAAAGTCTCGGTGCATTGGGAGGGTGTAAGCATGCTGTACTGTGCTTACCTGATCCCGGTTGTCAGCTTATATACCGCCTCCAATATTGAGTGATAATCACTTAATATCATGTCCTTTTGGTGTAACAGTTAGTGGCAAGTGGTCTGACCCTTACACATGTTTGGGACATGGCTGACATGGTTTGACAATTTGGACAAAGGGGTGAGGGAGGGTGTTGCTGCTTCCAGTTTCCACAGCTTTTCCGGCAAGTACTTGTTGGCCTTCATGATTTTCACCACTCTCATGTTTTGAACCCTTGACTTCATATTTTTCCACTTCAGTGATTTGAACTTTTGACTTCATTATTCTCCTTTGCTATGAGAAGAGAAGACATTTGAAGGGATGGAGACTTGCTCTCCATTGCGAATGATGATTTGGGAATCAAGGAACCAATTCTTGAATGCTGCTCTGTCAACAGAGGTTGTCAAGTAGTCATCTTCGTGTTTCGCAGTTAAAATGACCTCCATCAGGACAACATTTTCTACAACAGATACAATGACAGATTTGGAGGATCCATCTGAGCTCTGGAAAGGGTGAAATATGGATGGATAAGTAACCAACCAAGCAGCCAGAATAAAGACCTCCGACATCTTCACTACGATAAATGACAAGAACTAAAGTACGAAGGAACATGTATAGTTGGATGACAAACAGCCCAGCAAGTTAGAGCACTGGCATGATTGGAAGTTGATTTGGCTTGATATAGATGTTTCAATTTTATGGACACAATGATATTGTGTGGTTCATTGAACCACACAATATCATCTGCAAAAGCTCAATGAACCTGGTGTATCCGATCATTGTAGCTTCATGGAGCAACTAGAGAACACGTTCTGCACCCCTGATTACTGATCATTTAAAGATGCAACCTAAATGCCTAAACTGTGACTAAATCAAATCTGAACCAAGACACTGGTGTTGAAAAGATAGCGCTTCCCCATGAGCACAACCTGGTGGCATCTTCCCACCACTAGACTAGACTAGACACGAGGTTGGCAGACTGACAAACATTTAAACTCAGTTTTGACACACTGTGGCAGGTGACACTGGGGTGATAAGGCAGTGTGATGATCCCAATTTTTTGATCTCACTTATTTCTGCTCCAAATCACATCGTTGCACTTTGCAGACCCATAGATTACATGTTAGTTACAATGGGGCATTGCATAAAGGTGAAATATTATGTAGGAAAACATATTTTGAAAAGTGTCTGAAATAACATACTGTTCAAAGTTATGCTAAGGGATAGTAGTACCATGGATCTCTGATGATATGTGGGATACCCCATAATGCTATAGCATTAGCACCATGGATTTCTGATGATATGTGGGATACCCCACAATGCCACAGCATTAGCATTGTGGGTCTGTGATGTATATTTGGCACCCCATGGCATTACAGAATTAGCACCATGGGTTCATGATTATATATGAGTGCCTCACAACCATTCAGAGAACAAACAAAAAAACAGGGTTGCAAGGACACACTGTTCAGAGCAGAAAAAGAGATGGGGTCACAAGGACATGCCATTCAAAGAGCAAACAAAAAGATGGGGTTGCAAGGACACACTGTTCATGCACTGTTCAGAGCATAAATGCTGTTCATAAACATGCACCATGAGAATTTCAAACCTGTCGATGTTATATTTGCTAAATATAACCAAACATATGTAAACTGTATGCTACATTAATTGACTCTTGTCCTGCGATTCCTTGTATCAACATTTTATACAACACCAACCTGATCACCAATGTAATTATCTTGATAACAGCTGAACTTGCTGATTCCTAAGGTATACCTTGACTAGGTGTTGGCCTTTATGATTTTCACCACTCTCATTTTTTGAACCCTTGACCTCATATTTTGCCACTTCAGTGATTTGAACTCTTGACTTCATTATTCTCCTTTGCCATGATTTGAACACTCGACTTCAGTTGTGGCTGACCTATTTACCTTTGTTTACAAATGGGTGCTCATAGTTTAGGACCC
>JBBPTX010001286.1:0-11163 GCA_038094595.1 Pulveroboletus aff. annulatus
CTTACGAGATGTGTGGAATGTCGTAGAACGACATGGAAGGGTGCGAGGTAAGCGTAAAAAGAGAGATAAGCGTCAGTCCATAATGCTAAGTAAAGAAAAAGAGTAGACCCTGCAGCGAATCGTAACATTACCCCCTTAGTAACTCCGAAGCTACGGCGAGGACTTCTTACAATTCCCGAAAGGCGGGTCCTGGGGAACCGGTGACGTTTGCGTACCCAACGTCGTCTAGCTCGTCTTGGTCCTCTGCGGAGAATCCTTCGGGAGGAGAGGAGGGAGCGGGGTGATAGGACTGTTGGGAAGACGACGAGAAGTGTCATGACGAACGACGAGAAGGGTTGGTTCACTGGACGATTTGTCCGTTTCGGAACGCGGCCTGGGGTCGGCGAGGACGAGAGGAGGGGGAGGCGCGGGGAGTGGAAGCGGTGGCGGAAGAGAGGCGGGAGGCAAGAGAGCGGGTTGGGCCGGGGCCTGGGCAGCGTGCAAAAGAATGTCCGGGGGCACGGCGGGTACATCCTCTACAGGTGTATTGTTGACAGGATAATTGGGTGTGCCCGAGACAGTGACAGGTGAAGCATCGCTGGTTGAATCGGGGGTGGCCTATGTAGATGCGATCTCTGCCGTTTCGGCCTGTCCACCAGTCGTTCAAGGTTTGTCGATGGATGGGCGATCCATCTCTGAGTACCACGTCGCCAAGTCCTCGACCAGCTGCGGCTAGGTCTCGAAAGTGGTTGTCGACGTCGAGAAGGAAGGTATCATACCCAGATTGAAACCCGTGAGAATAAAGGGAGTGACGCGCATGGTAGATGTAGTCCATCATGGTCCTGCCAAGCGTGGTGTGAGGAAATACGGGTCCTGACCCGGAAATAAAGGAGGCAATGCGGTTAAGCTGCATGGCAGTATCGAACCAAGTGTAGAGGGGGGAACCCTCCGCGGCGTAAACACTAATCGGTACACGAAGACAGTCGTCAGATAAAAACATATGGAAGCGAACATATTCCTCATCAGTGAATCGCTCCTCTCTAAGGTGATTGGTGTGGCGGTGACCAGAGACGTCAAGGGGGACCTGGGTGTCCCAACCCGAATGGACCTCCAGAGAGTCGGAGCTGGGAGCGCGAACGAGAGCAGGACGATGAACACCTAGGAAGAGGAAGGAGGTCCGGGAGAAGGTTCCCTATGGGGCGGAGGGGTAAACGTTGGCGAGGTCTGGATCCGGCCAGAGACGGGGGAGACATGGGAGGGGGGAACACCACCAACAAGAGCGGCGAAGTTGACAGGTTGTGGGGTGGAGGGGAGAGTAGGAGAGACCCTCTCGGGGTCGGTAGTGGGAAGATGGATGGAGCTGGGATTCATGGAGGTGGGTGCAGCGGGGGCATCGATGGTAGAGAATTCAATGGCCATTACGAGGAGGTGGAAAGGGTTTATCTGCGGCGTGGTGGACGTGCGGATGAGGGAGAGAAAGCTGCAGGATGTCGCCTTTTATAATCTTTGAGGATCTCCGACGAATGTTTCAAGTTCCGCTCGGGTTCCCATGAGTCTTCTTCGGCTGTATACCCTTTCCATCGGATCAGGTACTGGCGGGACGACGGCATACCACGATGCCGTAGGATGGCTTCTATTTCATATTCCTCTTGTCCTTCAACAAGATCCGGAGGTGGTGTCGGGAAGTTCGGTCTGTGTACGGGGTTTTCACAATAGGGCGATAAGAGGGAAGCATGGAACGTGTTGTGAATTTTCCACATTCGTGGGAGTCAGAGGCAATAGGTGACGGGCAATAGGACTTCTATGATGGTAAAAGGTCCTTCGCGTTTCGTGGCGAATTTCGGATCTTGCACAGATCTTTTCAGATTTCTTGCTTCTAACCAGACCTTGTCTCCAGTGGTGAAGGGTTTAAACGTGGAGCGGGTTCGAGTCACCATAGTTTGGCAGGCTAGTTTGTGGGCAGCTAGGGCCTCATCTCGGAGTGCGGATAAATTCCTAAGTCGTTCTTCGACAGCGGGTATTTTGGTTTCAGCAATAACCGAGGGAAGGGCACGGGGTTCGTAGCCCATCATGAGAAGGAATGGGGATTTGCCGGTAACGGAGTGAGGTCGGTGATTGTGGGTGAATTCGGCGTGAGAGATATGATTGGACCAAGAGGAGGGAAGATTCCCACAGTAAATTCGGAGGTAAGTTTCAATTTCTTGGTTTACGCGTTCGGTTTCACTGTCAGTTTGAGGGTGGTATGCAGTGGAAAGGGAGAGGTCATAGCCAAGAAGGTGTCTGAGTTCCTTAGCGAAGGAGGAGGCGAACTGAGGGCCTCGATCCGAGATGACCTTGTCATAGAGGCCGAATCGTTTGTAGACTTTGTGGAAAAAGAGATACGCGATTCCTTCAGCAGTGACGGTTTTCTTCGTAGGGCAAAGAATTACCCCCTTAGTAAGGCCGTGGTCCACCACGACCAAAAGACTGTCAAACCCCCCTGAAAGAGGGAGGTCAGTGATGAGATCACAGGAGATCTGTTGGAAAGGACGGGAGCAGGAAGAGGGAATTGGAGTGAGCGGGGGGGAGGATGGGTGTGTGTTGACTTTGTGTTGCTGGCAAGCAGCGCAGCCATCAATGTAGGAGCAGACGAAGGTGGCGAGGCCAGGCCACCAAAAGTCGGTGGAAACGAGTTGTCGGGTTTTGAGGAACCCAGGGTGACCAGCAGAGGCATGGTCATGGCAACGGGCGACGATAGAGCGACAGAGGGGTTGGTCATCCGGGATGTAGACGCGGTCCTGGTACAAGAGGACGCCGTCCCGGTATTGCCAGTCGGAAAGGCGGGAGCGGGCAGCAGGGGGAACACGGCCGCTGATTTCTTGGAGTTTGTGGAGGACGAGGTCGTCGGAGGCAGAGGCAGAGGAGATAACGGAGGAAAGAGCAGAATCAATGACGCGGACGAAGAGGGAGTCAGGGAGAAGGGTGACGCCCGAGTTGTCACGATCCATGGCAGGAACGAGGTTGGGGTGGCAGGAGAGTGCATCCGGTCCAGCGAGATGGGTGCCGGGGACATGAGTGATTTGGTAATCAAAGTCGGCAAGGTCGAGCATCCAACGTGCTTGACGGCGATTGAGGTCATGGGGGCGGCGGAAATATGTGAGATTTTTGTGATCAGTGAAGATGGTGACGGGGAATGGGGAACCATGGAGGTAATGGCGCCAGGCTTTAAAGCCACGAAGGACAGCGAGGAGTTCGCGGTCATGAATGTCATAATTCCGTTCGGCGGGAGCGAACGTCTGGGAAAGATAGGAACAGGGGTGCCAGTCCCCGTTTGAGTCGGTTTGGAGGAGAATGCCCCCAGAAGCGTATTTGGAGGCGTCGGTGGCTATGGCAAAAGGACGGGCGACGTCGGGCATGAAGAGGACAGGTTTCTGTGTGAAGAGTGTTTTAAGCCAATCAAAGGCGGCCTGTCGTGCGGGAGTCCAGTCCCAGGGTTGCGTCTTCTTGGTAAGGTCGATGAGAGGACGAGCTACGTTTGAGTAGCCGGGGACAAATCGTTGGTAAAAATTAGCAAAGCCAAGGAATGATCGAATGTCTTTGACTTTCTTTGGGGTTGGCCAATTGGCGATCCCGTCCAACTTGACGGGATCCATGGCGAGTTGTCCTTCTTTGACAATCATCCCAAGGTATTCAACCTCTGGGACGGTGAATGTGCATTTCTCTAGTTTGAGATGGAGATCCAGTTCCGTCATTCGTTGAAGGACACGGTGTGTTCGTTCAGTGTGAGTGGTGTCGTCGGGAGAGAAAATGAGGAGGTCGTCCATGTAAATGACGAGCCATCCCTCAGCGATCATGTCGCGGAAGGAGTCGTTCATGAATCGTTGAAAGGTAGCGGGCGAGTTAGTCATACCGAAGAACATTACAAGAGGTTCGAAAAGTCCTTTGTGGGTGAGGAATGCTCCTTTCCATTGGTGGCTGTCTTTAATGCGGATGTTGTTATATCCCCATCGTACGTCAAACTTGGTGAATACGCGGGCTCCTTTGAGTTTATCGAGGAGGTCCGTGATAAGTGGAAGTGGGTAGGCATCCCGGACCGTGTGTTCGTTGAGATATCGGTAGTCCTGACACAGGCGGAGCTTTCCATCTTTCTTTTTGACGAAGAAAAAAGGGGAGGCCTGGGGGGAATTGGAGGGACGGATCTTTCCAGCAGCAAGATTTTCTTCAAGGAAGTCTTCAGTGGCTTTCTTTTCGTCGGGGGTCAAAGGGTATAGTTTCCCTATCTTAGGGACAAAAGAGTCTTTAACGTTGATTTCGTGGTCATAGGGTCGCGATGGGGGAAGAGAGTCTGCGGATTCTTTGGCAAAAATGTGGGCGAAGTCTTTGTACTCGTCCGGAAGGGCGACTTTGGTTTTTGTTTTTTCGGCCGTGGCAGCGAGTTCGGTAGCAGTGGTTATCTTCGCCACGAGCGTTGGGTGAGTCTGGTGGTACCGAGATCTGGTACGAGTGATCCGTTGGCAAGCGTAGTGGTGTAGGGCGGATTTTACGTAGTGTCCGCCATCGGGAAGATCTAGGAAGATGGAGAGGGCATGGTTTGGGATGGTTTCCATGAGGGTATGTCTAGGGGGAGGAACGGGAGTTGTCTTTGGGAGGTGGTTGTTGTGTCATTGGGTGTCTTTGGCGAAGGTGTTGTAAAGAGCGGGTGATTCGTCAAGTTTCTCCTGGATAGAGATGGTTCGTTTGGCCCAGTCAATGACAGGGTTCGTAGTGCGGAGCCAAGGCGATCCGAGGATAATGTTTTCGTTTCCGCAGTGCATGACGTGGAAACAGATTTGTTGGGCGACTCCTTCAATGTTAATGAAAAGGGATGCGGTGAAGTGTATTGCTCCTTTCGCGTTCTCGGTTTGGTCTACATTTCAGACAGCGATGGGTTTCGGAAGTCGTTCGAGGGGTAATCGGTGTTTTCGGGCAAAGCCCCAGTCGAGGCAATTGATATCTGCCCCACTGTCAATAAGGGCGTGGGTGTCGACGGTTTTCAGAGTGTGCGAGGGATCTATGAGCTGGAGAGGGATGCGCATAGATTTCTTGGACTGGGATAAAAGTACAGGGGCACACGTAAGGGAGGAAGGGGCTGATGTCGAGGCAGTCTTCCTTTCTAAAAATCCACCACTATTCTACCCACTGTTTCTTCATCATCATCATCTTCCTCGATTTTAGCGAGCGAGGGTAGTTCTTCTTTTTCTCCTTCCTCGACCTTCTGAACCGTTTTCTTCGGCTTTGGGGTTCCGGGGCATTTGGACGATAAGTGCCCTTTTTGCCTGCACCGGAAACATCGTCCTTCTCTGATACATCTCTTTCGTTCCTCTGGGGTGAGCTTGGCGAGTCGGACGACGTCTATATCCATTGCGTTGGGGTCTTTGGTGAGGGCGGGAGTGGAATATTGGTGGTATGTGATGCGGGTGGGGGTTTTGTGTCGGGCGGCGATTTCTCTCACACGGTCCATGTGAGTTTGAAAGGTTACAGCTTTCTTAAGCCAGGCGTCAATGGTGGTGGGAACGGTTTCCATTGCGAGGATGCGACGCATAAGGGGTTCAGGGATGGCGGCTGAGTAATAGCCGATCAAGATGTTGTGGTCGGTGATGCCAGCGACGGCGTAATGGTTTTGAAACTGGGCGTTATACTCGGTGAGGGAAGGGGAGTATCCTCCTCCTTTCGTGGCAGTCATGCAGGTAGTGGTAAGCCAGGCGATGGCATTCCCGGTGGTGTCATAGTGTTTGAATGCTTTAAGGAATTCGTCGCGGAAGTTATCCCAGGAGCCCATGGAGATGGACCCATCAGAGGCAATTTTCGAGACGCGGAAGGTGTTGGCCCACGTGAGTGCGGGTCCCTTGGTCATATATGACAGCGCAAAGGCTATCTGTTTTGGGGCAGTATTGTAAACGTCATTGTTGACGTTTAAGTAGAACATGACGGAATCGAGCCAATATTTGGCCGTTTTGTAATCGCCATCGTATTTCTCGGGGGTGCCGATACGGAGTTCAACGGGTTTGTTAGACATTGGTGGGATTGGGGGAAAGATGTGGCCGGTTTGGCAATGAGGAGTGGGAGACGGTGGTGTGGGAGGGCGAGGGATATGTAGCGAGGCAGTCAAGTGGTGGGAAAGATCGCGGGTGGCATCTTCTTCTTCTGAGTCGAGGAGAGGTTCGTCAGGGTCTTCTTCCCAGGCGTCTGGGTTGGGATCGTCTGGGGTGTCAGATGAGTCAGAGTGGTGGGTATGAGGAGTTTCTCGGGGGTTCCAGCGGGGGTCGGTGGTTCTGGTGTGGCGTGAGGAGGAAATGGTGGGTGTATGTGGTAGTGCGCGTCAAGTGAGGTAAACCTAGTTCTTTTGTTATGCATGGCCCTTGGGTGTGGTCGCGCATAGACCTACAAAGCCTAGGATCAAGGGAACTGAGGCGACGGTTGAGAATATCCGTCCAAGGTATTGCCGTGGAGTTGCCAAGCAAATTCTGTCAAGCGAAGGAAGGCAAGACAGTCGAAGGTATCCTATGCCACACTGGCAATAGGGTCGAGGGTTCGAGATAGACACACACATGGACACTTAGGAGTGTGGATGTGTGGAGCGTTCACTCAGGTGTAGAACGAAGACACGTAGATTGCTAGAGCTATCTTAGGCGGAAGCCGTAGGTAGAACTAGGTTAAGGAAAGAAACGAGACACCCTGTTGAAGGGCTTATATAGTAAGGGAGAAGGTGTGACGGTAATGCGTCACAAGGTTAAGGGCCGGTGTGGAAAGCGGCGTGAGAAGAGCGGAAGCCAATAGCGAAACCACGCAAGTGAACGAGACATAAGGGTCGGCGCATATGACGTGAGAAGAGTAAAGGATAAACGAGTACCTGCGCGGTGAAGGATAAGCACTCTTATGAGATATATAGAACGTCGTAGAATGTCATGGAATGAGTGAAGTTAAGCGTGAGAAAAGAGATGAGTGTCAGTTCGCGATAGTAAGTAAGGAAAAAGAGTAGACCCTGCAGCGAATCGTAACAGCATCCAGAGCCAGGGTTCATTTTTACAAGTGAGGAGGACCAAAGGGGCCACGACATTGGAGAAGTTGGGGATGAATTTGCGATAAAAGTTAGCAAAACCTAGGAAGCTGCGGATGCCTTTGACCGTCGTAGGGGGTTTCCATTCTGTGATGGCTTTGAGCTTTACAGGGTCCATGGCGACTTTTCCTTGACTGATGATGAGACCTAAGTATTCCATAGTGGGTGCATCGAAGAGGCATTTAGACAGTTTGAGGGAGAGTCCATGTTCTTGGAGGCATTGAAGGATGCGATGAGTGCAATCATGATGAAGGGGGAGATCTTGGGTGGTGTGTATGCCAAGGTTGTCCATGTAGATTTTTAGCCAACATTCGGATATCATGTCCGCGAAGATGTGATTCATGAAACTTTGAAATGTGGGGGGAGCATTGTTGAATCCAAAGAACATGACGGTTGGTTCAAAGAGGCCAAAGGGGGTGATGAACACAGCCTTCCATTGGTCTTCTTTGCGAATACAGATGTTATTATATCCCCATCGAATGTCAAGTTTGATGAAGAGTGTGGAGTCCTTCATATCATCGATAAGATCTGAGACAAGGGGGAGGGGGTAGGCATTTCGAATGGTGTGGGAGTTGAGGTACCTATAGTCCTGGCAGGGACGAAGGGTCCCATCTTTCTTTGGGACGAAGAAAAATGGAGACGCCTGTGGGGAATGAGAGGGAATGATGCGCCCAGTTTTGAGGTGTTCATCGATGAACTCCTTGCACGCGGTTTTCTCCACAGGGTTGAGGGGGTAGACCTTTGTGATTTTAGGGATAAATAAGTTCTTGAGTTCGATCACATGGTCATAGGGTCAGTGTGGGGGGAGGTTATTAAATGTTTTCTCCTCAAAGACGGGGGAGAAATCTCAGCACCATTCTGGGAGCGTTTGTTCTTTTACTCCTTCCTGTTGGGCAAGTTGAGTGGAGAGGGTAATCTTGTGAATATGAAGTGAGGGGGGGTGGAGATAATGGCTTTCTTGGTGTTCCAGTTGATGGTGGGGGAGTATTTTCATAACCAAGGCATTCCTAGGATGACCTATTTCTTTCTCAAAGAGGTGATCATGAAGGTGGCTTCATTGTTCATGGACAGGAATAAGAGTCGAGCGGAGATTTGCCATTTGAGAGCGCCTTTGTGGTTTGGGGTTCCGTCCACATTATAGGCTTGTAAGGGTCTGGGGAGGCGGTGTATTGCGTCTCGAAGGTGGGGTATTAGGGACTCATCAATGAAGTTCCCTGTTGCTCCGCTGTCAATGAGGATGGTGGTGGTGACGGTTTTCTTAGGAGTTTGTAGGCGAACTGGGAGGCGCAAAGTTTGTTCATTTGGTAGTCCTACAAGTACAGCAGGGGAAGGAGACATCGAAGCATCTTCCCCTAGAGAAAATCCGTGATATCTAAGGTGGCTATTCCTTCCTCTATGTTGTCCTCGAAACAAAGTTTCAATGTTTGGAGGATTTCTCCTTTATCCTTTTTATCCATGCGGAGTTGGGCAATGTATGCATCCAGCTTTGATACCGAGGTAATGGCAGGGGGTATGGTGGCAGAGGGAGACGTAGTAGTGGCTTGAATAGCCTGGGGGCGAGGAGGACGAGGGGTATTGGTGGGGAAGGACCGACACTGTGTGGCATTATGTCCTGGTTTCCTGCATCGGAAGCATCGCCCTTTCTTGATGCATTTGGCGCGCTCAACTGGGGTGAGTTTAGCGACTCAGATGGCATCGACGTCCATGGCATTTGGATTGGGGGCTGGGGTGGAGCCATGGTTGATGAGGGAGGGCATTCTTCCTCCTTTGCGAAGGGCATTGATACGGGTGAGTTGCCCATGAAATTGCTTGGCTTTGGTGATCCAAGCATCGAGGGTGGTTGGAACATTATCCATTTGAAGGATCATGTTGGCAATGTTACGATCAACTCCAGCGGAGAAGTAATCAATGGTGGACATCTCGTTGGTATTCTTTGTGTGGGCGGCAAGGTTCTGAAAGTCTGTGATGAATTTCTGGAATCCATCGTCCCATTTCCCGTTGGAGAGACGGACTGGTTTCTGGACGAGGGTCTGGAGTTCCAAGCGAGCGGTGGCTTGGATATCAAAGGGGAAAAATGTAGATTTGAAGTTGGTTGTGAACTTCTCGAAGGTTTTCTCGGTATTGGCAATGTTTTGATTGGCCATCTTGTCGTACCACATTTCCGAGAAGGATATGCCACGCCCCTTGCTCATTTTGTTGAGGGAGGTCATGATTTTGTCGTTGTCATCGGCATAGAGGGCGGAGTTGAGCGTGAAGTATGCGGTCATGGCTTTGATCCATCGAGAGGCATTCTGAGGTTCCCCAGAGAAATCAGCAGGGAGGGCTGCCTTAAGTTCGGACTTTTGGATGAACATGGCTGGAGGTGCCAGTGGTGTGGGTGAGGGGGATGTCTGGGGTGGTGGGGTAACTGGGATAGGTGTGGGGGGAATCTGAGGTGGAGGGACGGTGGGGATTTGTGCAGGGAGGTTTAGGCGAGGTCGTCTTAGGGGGTTCAACAGTGGGTTTGGAGCGTAGGATGATCCTATCACTCGACAAGGTCCAAGGGTTGAGGGTGTAAGGTCTGACGATGGTGAATCATCCTCAGAGTCAGAGGGCGAGCGAAACGAGGAGTATCTTGGTGCAATGATGGTGGTGGGTTCGTCCTGCTTCTAGGTAGAAGGGACGGAAGGAGACTCTTGATCTTTTGTTATGCTTTGGCAAACGCCTTGAGCACGAAAGAGACCAATGTTCTTCGCTAAGGTCGGACACTCATGAAGAGGTACCACAGAGTCCTTAGGAAGTTCAGAGTCGAACAAGGAGCTAGGGAGCTCAAGATGAATGCGATTTACAGTGCAGATCAAGAGTGGGATAGAGGTACATGCAGCGAGGGTATAAGTACTACGATGTGACTAATAGTACTGATGTAAGCAAGGGGATACTAGGCCACTGTGAGAGAAGCAGCAGTGGAGAGAGGCTGTCCATGGGAAGAGCAGATGTAGTACCATAGTATCAGGAAAGAGTCCATGCACAGGGTGGATAAGAAGGGCAGAAAGGGAACCTGTGCTATAGTAGTACAACACAACATGCAGGATAAGAAGAGACGAAGGAAAGAGAAGAATACCATAACATTTTAAATACATGCTGTGATCTGTGGGGCGAAGGGTGAAGAAGTGAAAGTGAAGCCCACAGATCTAGAAGGGCCCGTAGATCCCCTGTGTCTTAGCACAGTGTCTAGGTTGGGTTTTCCCTTGATAAGATAAAGAAAGTGTTCGTATGCGCTAAGTAAAGGATGAAAAATATATAGCTGTAACAGGTGGCAGCGAGGGCAAGGGAATGCGGTGGCATGCCCATCACCACAGCAATGACAACAAGGGTAAGAGCCTGCAGTGGTGCACCCACCGCCACAACACCGACGTCAACCCGATGATGACAATGATGGCAGCGAGGGCAAGGGAATGCAATGGCATGCCCATCACCACCACAGCAACAACGATGAGGGCGAGAGCCTGCAGCAGTGCACCCACTGCTACAATGCCGATGGGCTTTTTACTCTTAGCATACTTGATCCACTTTTCTAATTTGAACTGCTGGAGCAAAAATCACTTAAACCACTTGATTGCACCTTAGTTGTCCCTTTTGCTAATGTAATCACTTTGACACCTTTTCGTGGCGATCAAAGTGTGCCAAGTCCGGATCAGGCTGCGATCAAATTGCTGATGTGCTCCACCACAAGGACATGAACATGTATGAGTTGATGTCATCCCGAACTACGATTACAACTCATTGTATCATTCATAATTCGTCAAGGAAAAAAAGCACTGCTATTTCTCAGGTCAACCATTCTTACACGCTCGCCCGACTGCACATATACACACGTTACATTTCGAATGAAGGGACTAATAGACAGTTAACTAGTTCTCGCAGCACGATCTGTGCGTCATTCTATCTTGCCCGAGATATGTACAGCTGAAAACAACCTCTAATACACTATTCAGTCACCGATACCACTGACATCAATTCTTCATCAACCTAAAATTTGAGATGAAGTGCCGTCGAGGAAAGCAGCGAGGCTCAAAATAGTCTTCAGGCTTGAGAAACGAGAGAACATAGATAACTAGATTAGTAGGCAC
>JBBPTX010001287.1:0-11163 GCA_038094595.1 Pulveroboletus aff. annulatus
GAAATCCTTTACTCTGAAAATTGGTAAGCTCCACTCATTGATTCTGAAAGAAAAGAAGGCTACAGAAGACTTTTTTGATGAAAACCTCACCGCTTGGAAGATGTTACAATTCGCTTGCAGGACGAACGCTTTTTCTCTTTTCATTCTTATTGGACTACAACTTTCCGTTTCTCACGCTTTATCTCATTCCTTCCATGTCATTCTACGACATTCCTCTCATCTCGTAAGTGTGCTTATTCCTCCACCGTGCAGGTACTCCTTATCTTCTGCTCTTCTCACGCCGTATGCGCCGGCCCTTAATGTCTCCTTCTCATGTGCGATTTTGCGATAGGCCTTCTATTTCTAACGCCGCTTACCGCGCCGGCCCTTGACCCTTGTGACACGTAACTGTCACACTTTTACTTCACTATATAAACCCTTCAACTGGGTTGTTCCTTCTCTCCTCAGCTTAGTTCTACCTACGGCTCGTCGCCTAGTTAGCACTAGCAATCTACCTTTGTTACTCCTTGCGTCTCCACTCTACCATTAAGTGAGCGCTTCACACTACGGCATACCCACCTTCGTGTGTCCCTACCTTGAACCTTTGACCCGCTAGTCAAGCTAGGCAGCGGTTTACTTCTGATCCGTTCAACATCTGAGATGGTATCCTCGATCCAGCATCCCCACAGCTGGTCCTACATCGTCGTCTATACGCACGACTGAATCTTTGACCCTACTAGGCATTAGTAGGTCTACGCGTGACCATACCCACGGCCACGCGTAACAGAAGATCCATCTCTTGAACTCTCTTTAAGCATCCCTGTTCTTCTTTGTCAAGAAAAAAGATGGCAAGCTCCACCCTTGTCAAGATCATCAATGCCTCAATGAGCATACTATCTGCGATGCATATCCTCTTTCTTTAATCTCTGACCTCCTAGATAAGCTTAAAGGAGCAAAAACATTTACCAAGTTCAACATACAGTGGGGCTATAACAATATACAAATAAAAGATAGGCACCAATGGAAAGGTGCCTTCTTGACTCACAAAGGATGCTTTGATCTGTTGGTTATGTTCTTTGGCATGACTAACTCTCCCACTACCTTCCAAAGATTCATAAACAACTCCTTCCATGACGTGATCACTGAAAGGTGGTTAGTAATTTACATGGACAATCTCTTGATCTTTTCCCCAGATGACAACATCCATACTGAACGAATCTGCCAAGTCCTTTAATGATTGATGGAACTAGATCTCCATCTCAAATTGGAGAAATATACTTTCACTGCCATTGAGATCCAATATCTCAGAATGATTGTAAAAGAAGGCCAGCTCACCATGAACTCTGTCAAACTTGATGGAATTGCCAAATGGTCCACACCACAGAAAGTCAAGGATGTTCACTCCTTCCTTGGATTTGCCAACTTTTATAGGCAATTCATCCCTGGATACCCCTCTAACATCACTTGCCCTCTCATTGACCTCATCAAGAAGACCATGCCCTGGTCTTGGACCCCATATGCCAAGAGGCATTTGAACAACTTAAGCAGTTGTTCCTTCATAAGCCTGTCCTCTATATGCCTGATATTTCCCATCCCTTTGCCATGGCCACTGATGCCTCGAAATATGCATCAGGAGGCATTCTTCTCCAAACTGATGTAAATAGGAATTGGCATCCCTGTTCTTACTTATTCCAATCTTTTTTCAACATAGAATGAAACTACAACATTCATGACTGGAAGCTCTTGACTGTTATATGCAGTTTCAAAGCCTGGAGACACTACCTCCATGGCACTCCCTTCTCCATCAAAGTATTCACTAATCACAAGAATCTCACATACTTCTGCTGACCCCAAGATCTCAACTGATGACAAGCTTACTAGCTCTTTGACCTTGCAGACTACAATTACAATATCACCCACATACCCGATTCCTAGTTAGCTGGTCCAGATGCCCTTTCTTGCTACCCAGATCTCCTCCCTCATGAGGACTTGGACAATGCCAGGATCATCTTACTTCCTAATGCCCTTTTGATCTGCTTCATCAACTCCGCCCTCTCAAACCACATTGCCTCCATCTCCACCTCAGATGATCTCATTCTCCACAAACTACAGGAGATCAAGGGTATGCTACCTCCTGTTGCTTGCTCCTGCCTCTTTGACTGGCAGTTCACTGATGGCATTCTGCAGTTTCAGAGATAAGTATATGTTCTACCTGACCATGACCTTTGTCACACTATTGTTGCATGTTGTCATGATCATGAATCTACCAGTCACCCCAGTTATTTGAAGACTTGATAGCTTGTCACTGCCAAATTCTGGTGGCCCAGTCTTGCCACCTTCATCTATTCCTTCATTGTCAGCTGTGTGATCTGCTAGTGCAACAAAGTAAATACTCACCCCATCATTCTCCCCCTTGTACCTATCCATTCCTCCTGCTCCCATCCCTTCCAGCAAATCTCCTATGATCTTATCACAGATCTTCTGCTCTCTAGGGGATTTGACTCATTATTGATTGTGATGAACCACAATCTTACTAAGGGGATAATTCTTTGCCCCACTAAGAAAATCATCACTGCCAAGAGCATAGCCATGCTCTTCTTCCACAAAGTTTACCTCTGATTTGGTCTTTATGACAAGATCATCTCTGATTGAGGCTCTCAATTCATCTTTACATTTGTCAAAGAACTTGGATAACTTCTAAATTATGATCTCTCCCTCTCTATAGTATATCACCTACAGACCAATGATGAAACTGAACGTGTCAATCAGGAAGTCAAAATCTTCCTATGAATCTATTGTAAAGATCACCTGTCCTCCTGGTTCAATCATATCTCTCATGCCAAATTTATCCACAATCACTGCCCTCACTCTGTCATCAGCAAATCCCCATTTTATCTCATGATGGAATATGAACCCCATGCCCTTCATTTGGTAATTGGCAAAATCAAAATCCCTGCTATAGAATCCTGTCTCAAATCCCTAATTGCACTATGAAATGAAGCTCTTGCTTCCCATGAACTTGTGCACCAAGTTATGGCATCCTGGTCTAAGTTAAAATTCATGCCCTTTGAGAAAGGACAGTGAGTTTGGCCAGAGGCCTGGAACCTGTAAAGGTCTGTACAAGATCTAAAGTTCATTGCTAAACACAAAGGCCCCTTTGTTATCACTGATGTCTTATCCTCTGTATTCTATCATTTTTGACTTCCACAAATATGAAAAATTCATAACATGTTTCATGCTTCTCTTCTATCACCCTATTGCAAAACAATGTACATAGCTCAAACTTCCCTACACCCCCCCAGATCTTGTTGAAGAACAAGAAGAATATGAAATAGAATGGATATTAAGGCATTGTGAGATGCTGTTAGCCTGTCAGAGCCTAATCTGACGAAAAGGGTACTCCACTGAAGAAGACTTATGGGAACCTAAGTAGAATTTGAAACACATGTCAGAGTTACTTGATGACTATAAGAAACAAAACCCTTGTGCTGTTACAGCTATATATTTTTCACCTTTATCCTTGTGCATATGAATGCTCTCTTTATCTTATCAAGGGAAAACCTGACATAGACACTGTGCTAGACACAGGGTATCTATGGGTCCTTTCAGATCTGTGGACATTCACCTTCAACTCTTCACTTTCACTCCATAGATCACAGCATGTATTTAACACCTCATGATCATCATAGACCTCACATCAGTCATCCCTATCACTGTGATGTGATTCCTTATTCTTAATTACCATTGACATCTTCCATTCCACCCACCTGCAGCAGATCAACAGCTAGTAAACACATGTACTTATTAATCTTCATTATAGGCCAACTTCTCATATCAATTATGTTAGACCTAGGGGATGGACTTATGTAGATATGTATCTAGATTGATATACGACATATATCTACAGTATAGATAGTATATAAAGTGAGACTGGATGAAGCTCAGTCTCCAGTCTAGTTCTCCTGTTTTCCTGCCTACAAGGCATCCTTCCAAGTATCAGCTCAATGTCTAAGTGATTGATGATTGCCTACAAGTTTGTAGTCACAACACTAGAACTAGACTGTTATACTCTCTCATACCCAATCACCAACAGAAAGCCAATGTGTTCTAGTCTCCTCACTTGTCCATCGCTTTCACAAGCAAGCATGTTCTCTAGTTACTAGAAGTAGTACTCAGGGGCATTCTACTCAGTGCCTATTTTGTTTTACTGATCCTTACTCCCTTTTCTCATCTACATTCCTCATGTGAATATAGTACAACCCTGGGAACTTGCAAATGTTCCAATAGCTGTTGCGACTACAATTCTTGTAGACAATCACCAATTACTTAGATGTCGAGGGGAATCTTTAGAGATGCTTTGTAGGCAGTTAAACAGGAGAACTAGACTGGAGACTGAGCTCTATCCAGTCTCGCTTTATATACTACTCTATGTGTAGATATATGTTGTGTATCGATCTAGATACATATCTACATAAGTCCATCCTCTAAGCTCAACATGATCGACATGAGGAGTCGGCCTATAATAGAGATTAATATATATATGAGGTTTTCAGCCATTGATCTGCTATGGGTGGGTGGAATGGAAGGTGTCAACAGTAATTAAAGATAAGGGATCACATCACAGTGATGGGGTGACTGATGTGAGGTCTATAATGATCACGATGTATTAAATATGTGTCATGATCAGTGGGGTGAAAGATGAAGAGTTGGAAGTGAAGCCCACTGATTTATAAGGGCCCGTAGATCCTCTGTGTCTAGCACAATGTCTAGGTCGGGTTTTCCCTTGATAAGATAAAGGAAGCATCCATATGCGCAAAGTAGAGGGTGAAAAATACATAGCTGTAACAATAGCCTTAGGAGAACCAGTAGTAGTTAAAGTAGAAAGCAGGGAGCACTCGCTAGCAACAGCAAGCACAAGGAGTGAAGTCAACCCAAATGACTGGCTAGACATTGTAGTCAGTGAAGAAGAGTTTTGGAGATTGTTAGAATAAGATCTCTAGCCTAGAAGCTTTAGTAATGGCACAGATGTTAACATTATTGTCACAGACATATGGTTTACCAGTCATACATATTACTGGGACACCACACCAACCATAGAAACCCTAAGCCCCATCACAGATGACACTTCACTTCACCACCCCACAACCCCTGTCCCTGATGTCATCAGGAATCCAGAACCAGACCCTTATATGTGGCCTACAGCCCCATGCAATGTGCATCTAGAAGCAACCCTAGGAGCACAGCAGTTTGAAAGAGAAGCAAGCACAGCCAAAAGGCAACATAGAGAAGCCTTAGAGTTAGAAGAAGAAGACAAAGACCTACCCCCTTGCATGAAGAGACAGTGTCATGAGTATCCACAAATGATCAGGAGGAACAATCATTTTAGCAGAGTACAACTCAGAGTATAGCAGTGAAAATTATACTAGTACCAGTTGTCATTCTATACAAACACAATGGCAATCTCTCTTGCAGACTACATCACTGCCCTTACCAACCCTAACACTGATTGGACCACACAGCTCAACAACATTGCATCTTATATTGCAGAACAAAAAGCTTGCTCCATAGCATGCAAGATGAAATAACAAGAATCAGTGATGTGGTAGCCAATATCGAAAGAATTGTTACTACACTTGCTCAGAGGCAAGTTAAACCACCCACCAGACAACCTACACCCCAAGGAGCAAGCAAAGAAAAAGAAAAACCTGCTATCAATACTTCTAGAAAGGTAGAAGTCTTTGCAGATTCAGGAGACTTCAATAGATCTTTCACCAAATTTGATGAATGGTGGGCAAAGATACAAGCTTGAATACAAATAAATCAGCATGCCATCATGCCACAAAGTGGCAATGCTATACTTACTGTTCTCTCTAGATTGAAAGGATCAAGGGTAGGACCCTTCGTCCAACTTAGGTTGCAAAGATTGTATATCAATCAAGGATATATATGTAGTTGGGCTGATCTAGAAGAAGAACTAAGAGATCTATTTAGAGGAAGCAACATGAAGAACAGAGCTATAAAAAAGATCAATGAAATGAAACAAGGAAATACACAAGCCATCAACGACTTCCTTGTCAAATGGTATGCAGAATATGAAAAGGCAGAATTAGAAGATCCACATGGAGTGTATCTCCTAGAGCAAAATGTCAAGAGGTACATCATGGAATACATTTGGAAAAATAACTTAAGGAAAACAATGGTTCATGAAACAATGCAGACACTTTGAGATGTAGAACATTGTCTTGAAAGCCTGGATCTAATTAGGGGATGAATGTAGTTCTGATTTGGATCCAAGCCCAACAAAGATCCCAATACTATGGATATCTTAGCAGCACAGAAAGAATCTAAATCATACTACAACTGTGGCAAAGCAGGGCACTTTGCTAAGCAATGCAAAAAGCCCAGCACTAAGTGTGACCTATGTGGATGGAGTAATGGCCACAAAAGGGACTACTGAAGAAGGCAGGTAAGAAGCATGTCTTCAGATGATATTAAAAGCACTGAACACATTTACACACCTGGCATACAAGTCGAAAAAGGAAAAGGATGTGACTCCATAGCAGCAATAAGGGGCATGTCATTTAAAGAAGCAAGGGCATTCTTTAGGAACATTGAATGTTACAATTCACTCATAGGACGAACGCTTTTTCTTCTCTTACGCTATCAGACTAACACTTTTCGTTTCTCACGCTTTACCTCATTCCTTCCATGTCGTTCTATGACATTCCATACTTCTCATAAGCGTGCTTATCCTCCACCGTGCAGGTACTCCTTCTCTTCTAATCTTCTCATGCCAATTGCGCCAGCCCTTAATGTCTCTTTCTCATGCATGGTTTTGCTATTGGTTCTCTATTTCTAATGCTGTTTCCCATGCCAGCCCTTAACCATTGTGACATGTAACTGTCACACCCTTATCCCACTATATAAACCCTTCAACAGGGCCCTTCGTCTCTTTTCCCTAGCTTAGTTCTACCTACGGCTTGTCGCCTAGTTAGCACTAACAATCAACTTTACCCTTGCTCCTTGCATCTTTGCTCTACCATTAAGTGAGCACTTCACACTCGGCTTGCACGCCCTCATGTGTCTTTGTTCTAGAACCTTTGACCTGCTCGTCAAGCTAGACAGCAGTTACCTTCAACCCGCCTACACCCTTGGCGGTACCTTGACCCAGCATCCCTATGGCTAGCCCCTACATCGTCATATACACAAATGACTGACCCTTTCGACCCTACTAGGCGTTAGTAGGTCTATGCGCGACCATACTCATGGCCATGCATAACAAAAGAACTAAGCTCCTTTCTCGTTCAGGTACTATCACGTATGCTGCCCACCATAGCTTTTTACCGAAACACTCGAACCATCAATCTGCGTTGGAACCCTCGAGAACCTCCACGTACGTCACGCTCTGACTCCTCTGACACCGCCAACAATCCCAACCAAGCATATTAGGACGAAGACTCCAACGAGCCTTTATTAGACTCTGATGAAGAACTCACTACTCACGACCTTGCCCACAGTTTTTCTGCCTCTGTGCAGATACCTCGCCCACAGACACCCCCATCCCCAACACCCAGATGCCAAACCAGCCACATCTTCCCTCCGATCCCTCATCCACCATCCCCTACTATGACTACCAAACCCCTCGAACTCCACATTGGTACCCCAGACAAGTACAATGGCAACTACAAGACAGCCAAGGAATGGCTCGACTCAGTCGCGTTCTACCTCAACATCAACGCTGAGGTATATACCACTGACCCAAAGCACATCGCTTTCACACTTTCATACATGGCCAAAGGTCCAGCACTCACATAGGCCAATACCTTTCGAGCATCAAAAATTGCAGCCGATGGCTCGATTTCAATGGGCTCATGGTCTGACTTCCATAATGCCTTTATCCTGGCGTTCAAACACTATGACACCACCAGTAATGCCATCACCTGGCTCACCACTACCCGCATGACTGCCATCAAGAACGGCGGATACTCCCCTTTGCTTACCAAATACAATGCTCAATTCCAAAACCATTGTGCCATCGCTGGCATCACCAACGATAATGTTCTTATCGGCTATTACTTGGCCACCATCCCCGATGCTCTCATGCGTTGTATCCTAATCATGGAGACAGTCCCTACTATCATAGATGCCTGGTTGAAAAAGGCAGTAACCTTTCAAACCCACATGGAGCATGCTAGAGAGATCACCACTCGTCACAAAACCCCTACTCGCCACATGTATCATCAATACACCACCCCCACTCCCATCAAAGATTCCAATGCCATGGACGTCGATGCAATTCGCCTCCAACGACTCACCCCTGCAGAGCGAGAACAATGTCGCAAAGAGGGAAGGTGTTTCTGCTGCTACCAGAAAGGACATTGGGCTACTGCATGCCCCATGTTCACTTCAAACACCCTGAGGCTGAAGAAAGTCGTTCGGAAGGTCATAGAAGTGGAAGTCGAGGACAAAGAAGAAGTCCCTCAACTACAAGAGATAGATGATGAAGATGACGATGAAGAACCCAAAGTGTCTCGCGTCGCCTTTATCTCCCAGGATTTTTGAAATGGAATGCTGCCTCGACGTCAGTAGTTCCTTCTATCACGTGTGCGCCTGTACTTGTATCTACATCAAAGAAATTGATGCGTATTCCCTTGCAACTCATCGACCCCTTGCACACCATGAAAACCGTCGACACTTGTGCCCTCATCGACAGTGGGGCAGATATCAACTGTCTCGACTGGAACTTTGCTTGAAAACACTGACTTCCCCTAAACAAACTTCCAACTCCAATTCCTATAAACAATGTTAACCAAACTCCAAATGCCAAAGGAGCCATTCACTATACTGCCTCTTTGTTTACAAACATCGACGGGATTGCCCAACACATATGATTCCATGTTATGCATTGCGGATCTGAGAATGTAATTCTTGGAATGCCTTGGCTCCACCTCACGAACCTCGTCATTGATTGGTCATTGCAAACAATCAATATCTCCAAAACAGTAGACGAGTCTGCTTCTTTCTACCACATTCATGTCGCCGATCTAAAGTGACACACCGACACACAACCAACAATACCTCTCCAAAAACCACCCCACCATATAATGGTTGAAACCATCCCCAATCACACCCTATCCACATTTCTTGATATGCTAGATGGAAACCTCTATATCCACCACATGCTCTATAACAACTCTTGCCAACAGGTTCTCAAGTCAGGATCCCGATACCATCAGACACATCCGAAGCTTGTTGCCAAGCTTACCACTGCTATGAAACTTGTGGCAGCTGCCAAGAAGGCAAAACCAAAGTTATTCTACCAGACGTATACAAAGACTTTGCCCTGGTCTTTGCTAAAGAATTTGCTGACTCCCTTCCTCCGCCCAGATCCTACAATCATGAAATCAACATCAAAGACTCGTTCACCCTGAAAATTGGCAAACTCTACCTGCTCACCCTGGACGAAAAGATGGCCACAGAAGACTTTCTCGACAAAAATCTTGCAGCAGGCAAGATCCGCCCCTTGAATTCCCCTCAAGCGTTGCCATTCTTCTTTGTCAAAAAGAAAGATGGCAAGCTCCACCCCTGTCAAGATTACCGCTACCTCAACGAACACACAGTTCATGACGTCTACCCGCTACCCTTGATCTCTGACCTTCTAGATAAGCTCAAAGGCTCTCGTGTCTTTACCAAGTTTGACATATGCTGGGGATATAATAACATATGTATTAAAGACGGACACCAATGGAAAGGTGCCTTTCTTACTCACAAAGGCCTCTTCGAACCCATGGTAATGTTCTTTGACATGACTAACTCACCCGCGACATTTCAACGATTCATGAATGACTCCTTCTGCGATATGATTGTCAAAGGATGGTTAGTTATTTATATGGACAATCTTCTTATCTTCTCCCCAGACGATGCAACCCACACTGAACGCACCCACCACGTCCTTCAACGAATGACGGAACTCGACCTCCATCTCAAATTAGAGAAATGCCAATTCGCTATCCCCAAGGTCGAATACCTTGGAATGATCATCAAGGAAGGACAACTCGCTATGGACCCTGTCAAGCTAGACAGGATCACTAAGTGGCCAACACCACAAAAAGTCAAAGATGTCTGTTCCTTCCTGGGATTTGCTAACTTCTACAGGCATTTTATCCCCGGGTATTCCAACATTGCCCAGCCGCTCATTGACCTTACCAAGAAAACTATGCCTTGGACATGGAGACCAGCACAACAAACTGCGTTTGAACAACTCAAAGAGTTGTTCCTCTATAAGCCAGTCCTTTTTATGCCCAATATCTCTTGACCTTTTGCCATGGCCACCAATGCTTCTAAATACGCATTGGATGGTATTTTATTACAAACTGATGCAAACGGGGACTGGCACCCCTGTTCTTACTTATCGCAATCCTTCTCCTTGTCAGAACGCAATTACGATATTCACAACTGGGAGCTCTTGGCCGTTATCTGCGGTTTCAAAGCCTGGAGGCAATACCTCCATGGCTCTCCCTTCCCCGTCAAGATCTTCTCTGATCATAAGAATCTCACATATTTCTGTCGTCCTCAAGACCTCAACTGCCAACAAGCCTGTTGGCTTCTTGACCTTGCTGACTACGACTATTCCATCACCCATGTTCCAGGTACCCAACTAGCAGACCCTGATGCCTTCTCTTGCTGCCCTGATCTCCTTCCCCACATGGATTCTGATAACATTGGCGTCACCCTGCTCCCCGACACCCTCTTTGTCCACCTCATTGACTCTGCCCTCTCCAACCACATTGCCTCTGCCTCCGCCTCTAATGATCTTGTTCTTCACAAGCTCCAAGAACTTGACAGTTCCCTTCCCCCCACCTTTCGCTCATGTCTCGTCGATTGGCAGTATGCTGACAGCGTCCTCCAATATCAAGGATGTGTTTACATCCCTCCCAACCATGACCTTCGCCGCGCTGTGATTCAACGATCCCATGATCATGGCTTGGCTGGCCACCCTGGCTTTCTTAAAACCCGGCAACTTGTCACTTCCGAGTTTTGGTGGCCCAGTCTCGCCACATTCGTCCGCTCCTATGTTGACAGCTATACCGTCTGCCAGCGCAGCAAAACAAACACTCACCCTACTATTCCCCCCCTCGTTCTTATTCCTTCCTCCAGTTCTCGCCTGTTCCAACAGGTCTCTTG
>JBBPTX010001288.1:0-11158 GCA_038094595.1 Pulveroboletus aff. annulatus
ATCTATAGGATAGTTGGGTATGCCCCAGACAGTGGCACTGGAAGCACCGTTGATTGAAACAGGGATGTCCGGGGTAGACGCGGTCTCTACCATTTCGACCAGTCCACCAGTCATTGAGGGTTTGCCGATGAATGGGCGATCCGTCCCTTAAGACTTTGTTCCCAAGTCCTCGACCAGTGGCAGCTAGGTCTCGGAAGTGGTTATCGATGTCAAGGAGGAAGGTGTCATAGCCCATCTGGAAGGCGTGGGAGTACAACTGGTATCGTGCATGGTAAATGAAGTCCTGCATAGTTCTGCCGAGAGTTGTATGAGGGAATACCGGGCCAGAGCCGGAGACAAAGGTGGCGACGTGGTTGATCTGCATCATGGATTCGAACCAAGTAAAGATGGGCAAACCATCGGTGGAATAAACACTAATTGGAACACGAAGGCAATCATCAGACATAAGTGAATGAAAGTGAACATAATCCTCATCGGTGAATCATTCTTCCCAGAGTCGGTTGGTATGGCGATGAGCCGAGATGTCTAGGGGGACCTGGGAGTCCCATCCAGAATGGGCGATGAGGGAATCCGAACTGGATGCGCAGACAAGCTGGGGGCAGTAAACGCCTAGGAAGGAGGGGGGTCCTGAAGAAGGTTCTCGATCGGGCGGAGGTGTAAACGACGGTGAGGATTGGATCCTGCCAGTGATGGGGGAGACGTGGGACTGGGGAACATTGCCAACAAGAGTGACGAAGCTATCAGGCTGTGGGGCGGCGGGGTGAGTAGGAGAGACCCTCTCGGGGTCGGCAGAGGGAAGACAGATTGTGCTAGGGTTGGTGGATGGTGTGGCAGCTGGGGTGTCGACATTGGTGAATTCGATGGCCATTAGGAGAAGATGGAGAGGGTTTATTTGCAGTGTGGTGGGCGAGCGGGTGACAGGGAGAAGGCGCAGGGGTGTCGTTTTTTATAGTCTTCTAGTAACTCTGCTGAGTGTTTCAAGTTCTGCTCGGGTTTCCATGATTCTTCTTCGGTGGAGTGCCCTTTCCATCGGATTAGGTATTGACGGGCCGACGGCATTCCACGATGCTGTATGATTCATTCTATTTCGTATTCTTCTTGCCCTTCGACAAGATCCAGGGGTGGTGTAGGGAAGTTCGGGCCGTGTACGTCATTTTCGCAATAGGGCAATAACAGAGAAGCGTGGAATGTGTTGTGGATTTTCCACATTCATGGGAGTCGGAGGCGATAGGAGACGGGGGAGATGACATCAGAGATGATGAAGGGGCCTTCACGTTTCGTGGCAAACTTCGGATCTTGTATGAACCTTTTAAGATTCCTGGCCTCCAGTCAAACTCGCTGTCCTTTCTTGAAGAGTATGAATTTCAACTTAGACCAGGACGCCATGACTTGTCACACAAGTTCATGGGATGTGAGGATTTCATCTCGGAGGGCGGTTAGCTCCCTGAGGCGGGTTTCTATGGCGGGAATATTGGTTTCAGCGATCACCGAGGGAAGGGCACGGGGTTCATATCCCATCATGAGATAAAACGGGGACTTGCCAGTGACGGAGTGGGGACGGTGGTTATGTGTGAATTCTGTGTGGGAAATGTGATCAGACCAAGTAGAAGGGTGATCTCTGCAGTAGATGTGGAGATAAGTTTCGACTTCTTGATTAACTCATTCAGTTTCGCCATTGGTTTGCGGATGATACGTGGTGGAGAGAGAAAGATCATAGTTGAGGAGGCAACCGAGTTCTTTGGCGAAGGTGGAGGTGAATTGTGGACCGCGATCTGAGATAACTTTCTCGTAAAGTCTGAAGCGGAGATAAACTTTGTGGAAGAAGAGCGCTGCTATGCCTTCGGCAGTGATGGATTTCTTCGTAGAGCAAAGAATTACCCCCTTAGTAAGGCCGTGGTCCACCATGACCAATAAGGAATTGAATCCCCTGGAGAGTGGGAGATTGGGGATGAGATCGCAAGAGATCTGTTGAAAGGGGCGAGAGCAGGAGGATGGAATGGGAACGAGCAGGGGAACAATAGGGTGGGTGTTGGCCTTGTTGCGTTGGCACATGGCACAGCCATCGACGTAAGAATAGACAAACGAAGCAAGGCCGGGCCACCAGAACTTGGAGGCGACGAGTTGGCAGGTTTTAAGGTAACCGGGATGACCAGCAGAGTCATGGTCATGGGAGCGCTGGACTACAGCGCAGTGAAGGTCATGGTTGGGAGGTACATAGACATGTCCCTGATATTGGAGGACGCCATCGGAGAACTGCCAGTCAGCAAGATGAGAGCGGAAGGCGGGAGGAAGGGAACCGTCGATCTCCTGTAGTTTGTGAAGGACTAAGTCGTCCAAGGCAGAGGCGGAAGCGATGTGATTGGAGAGGGTGGAGTTGATAAGATGAACAAAGAGAGCATCAGGGAGGAGGGTAATGCCGATATTGTCAGAGTCAGCGCGGGGGAGGAGATCCGGGTGGTGGGATAGGGTGTCCAGGCCGGCGAGTTGAGTGCCGGGGACGTGGGTGATGGAGTAGTCGTAGTCGGCAAGGTCAAGGAGCCAGCGGGCCTGACGCCAATTGAGGTCTTGGGGGCGGCGAAAGTATGTGAGGTTCTTGTGGTCGGAGAAGACTTTGATGGGGAAGGGAGAGCCATGGAGGTATTGCCTCCAGGCTTTGAAACCATGGATAACGGCCAAGAGCTCCCGGTCGTGGATATCATAGTTGCGTTCTGAGGAGGAGAAGGATTGCAATAAGTAAGAACAGGGATGCCAGTCCCCGTTCGCATCGGTTTGTAACAGAATGCCACCCGATGCATACTTGGAGGCGTTGGTGGCTATGGCAAAAGGACAGGAGATATCAGGCATAAAGAGAACGGGCTTACGGAGGAACAACTCCTTGAGTTGTTCAAAAGCTGTCTGTTGAGCGGTGGCCCACGTCCAAGGCATAGTTTTCTTGATGAGGTCGATGAGTGGGCAGGCGATGTTGGAATACCCAGGGATGAAGCATCTATAGAAGTTAGCAAATTCTAGGAAGGAACAGACGTCTTTGACTTTTTGCGGCGTCGGCCACTTAGCGATCCCATCGAGCTTGATGGGGTCCATAGCAAGTTGTCCCTCCTTGATGTTACACGTGGCCCTTGGGTATGGTCGCGCGTAGACCTACTAGACCTAGAGTCAAGGGGGCTAGGTAATGCGGTTGAGAATATCTGCACAGAGGGTCGGCCGTGGGGTTGCCGATCTGGGTCTACCTAATCGTTGATTAAGGTAGTCAATGATACCTTACGCCACACTGGCGATTAAGGTCAAAGGTTCTAGGGGTGGACACATGGACGTGAGGAGCGTTGAAGTGTGAAGCGTTCACTCAAGTGTAGAACAAAGACACGAGGTAGATTGCTAGAGCTATCTAGGCGCAAGCCGTAGGTAGAACTAGGTTAAGGGAAAAGAAGTGGGATGCCCTGTTGGAGGGTTTATATAGTGAAGGGAAAAGTGTAACGGTAACATGTCACGAGGTTAAGGGCCGGTGTGGGAAGCGGTGTGAGAAGAGCAGAAACCAATAGCAAAACCATGCAAGAGAAAAGGACGTAAGGGCCGGCGCATACGGCGTGAGAAAGATAGAAGATAAACGAGCACCTGCGCGGTGAGGGATAAGCATGCTTATGAGATGTATGGAACGTCGCAGAATGACGTGGAATGAATGAAGTTAAGCATGAGAAAAGAGATAAATGTCAGTTCGTAATAGTAAGTAAAGAAAAAGGGTAAACCCTGTAGCGAATCGTAACATTACCCCCTTAGTAACTCTGAAGCTACGGCGAGGACTTCTTTACAATTCCCGAAAAGCTGGTCCGGGGGAACCGGTGATGTTTGCATAACCGACGTCGTCTAACTCGTCTTGGTCTTCCACAGAGAACCCCTTGAGAGGAGAAGAGGGTGCAGGGTGGTAGGACTGCTGGGAGGAAGATGAAGAGCATCGTGACGATCGTCGAGAGTTGCTGGTTCGTTGGACGATCTGTCCATTTCGGAACGCGGCTTGGGGTCGGCGAGGACGAGAGGAGGGAGAGGCACGGGGAGTAGAAGCGGCGGTGGAAGAGAGGCGGGAGGCGAGAGAGCAGGTTGGGCCAGGGCCAGGGCAGCGTGCGAAAGAATGTCCGGGGGCACGACAAGTACAACCTCTGCAGGTGTATTGTTGGCAAGACAGTTGGGTGTGCCTGAGACAATGACAGGAGAAGCAACACTGGTTGAATCGTGGATGACCTATGTAGATGCAATCTCTGCCGTTATGACCGGTCCACCAGTTGTTCAGGGTTTGTCTATGGATAGGCGATCCGTCTCTGAGTACAACGTCGCCAAGTCCTCGACCAGCGGCAGCTAAGTCTCGGAAATGGTTGTCGACGTCAAGGAGGAAGGTATCGTACCCGGATTGAAACCCGTGGGAATAGAGGGAGTGGCACGCATGGTAGATGTAATCCATCATGGTCCTGCCAAGTGTGGTGTGGGGGAATATGGGTCCTGACCCGGAGATAAAGGAGGCGATGCGGTTCAGCTGCATGGCGGTATCGAACCAAGTGTAGAGGGGGGAGCCCTCTGCGGCGTAAACACTAATAGGTACACGAAGACAATCGTCAGATAAAAACATATGGAAGTGAACATATTCCTCATCGGTGAAGCGTTCTTCCCTGAGGCGATTGGTATGGTGGTGACTGGAGACGTCAAGGGGGACTTGGGTATCCCAACCTGAGTGGACTTCCAGGGAGTCGGAGCTGGGTGCGTGAACGAGAGCGGGACGATGAACACCTAGGAAGGAGGGGGGTCCAGGAGAAGGTTCCCTATGGGGCAGAGGGGTAAACGTTGGCGAGGTCTGGATCCGGCCAGAGACGGGGGAGACATGGGAGGAGGGAACACCACCAACAAGAGCGGCGAAGTTGACAGGTTGTGGGGCAGAGGGGAGAGTAGGAGAGACCCTCTCGGAGTCGGTAGTGGGGAGACAGACGGAGTTGGGGTTGGTGGAAGTGGGCGCAGCGGGGGCATCAATGGTAGAGAATTCAATGGCCATTACGAGAAGGTGGAACGGATTGATTTGCGGTGTGGTGGGCGTATGGGTGAAGGAGAGAAAGCGATGGGGTGTCATTTTTTATAGTCGTTGAGAATCTCCGACGAATGTTTTAAATTCAGCTCGGGTTCCCAGGAGTCTTCTTCGGCGGAGTATCCTTTCCATCGGACAAGGAATTGGCGGGACGACGGCATTCCGTGATGTCATAAGATGGCTTCAATTTCGTATTCCTCTTGTCCCTCGACAAGATCCGGGGGCGGTGTAGGGAAGTTCGGGCTGTGTACGGTATTTTCGCGATAGGGCGATAGGAGAGAAGCGTGAAACGTGTTGTGGATTTTCCACGTTCGTGGGAGTTTGAGGCGATAGGTGACGGGGGATAAAACGTCCGTGATGGTAAAAGAGCCTTCGTGTTTTGCAGCAAATTTTGGATCTTGCACGGATCGTTTCAAATTTCGCACTTCTAGCCAAACCTTATCTCCTTTAGCAAAGGGTTTGAACGTGGAACGGGTTCGAGCTGCCATGGTTTGTTGGGCTAGTTCGTGGGCAGCAAGGGCTTCCTCTCTCATGGCAGAGAGGTTCTTGAGGCGTTCCTCAACGGCGGGTAACTTGGTTTCAGCGATGATTGAGGGGAGGGCGCGGGGTTCGTAGCCCATCATGAGAAGAAATGGGGATTTGCCGGTAACGGAGTGAGGGGGGTGATTATGGGTAAATTCTGCGTGGGAAAGATGGTCGGACCATGAGGAAGGGAGATTTCCGCAGTAGATGCGGAGATACGTTTCAATTTCCTGGTTGACTCGTTCGGTTTCCCCATCAGTTTGGGGATGGTATGCTGTGGAGAGGGAGAGATCATAGTTGAGGAGTCGGCCAAGTTCTTTGGCGAAGGAAGAAGCGAACTGAGGGCCTCTGTCGGAGATGATTTTGTCGTAGAGGCCAAACCATTTGTAGACTTTATGAAAGAAGAGATATGCAATCCCTTCGGCTGAGACGGTTTTCTTGGTAGGGCAAAGAATTACCCCCTTAGTAAGGCCGTGGTCCACCACGACCAAAAGACTGTCGAACCCCCCAAAGAGTGGGAGGTCGGTGATGAGATCACAAGAGACCTGTTGGAAGGGGCGGGAGCAGGAAGAGGGGATGGGGAGGAGAGGCGGGGACGAAGGATGCGTGTTGACTTTGGCAGACTGGCAAATAGCGCAGCCTTCTACATAGGAACGGACGAAAGTGGCGAGGCCAGGCCACCAAAAGTCGGCAGCGATGAGCTGACGAGTCTTGAGAAAACCAGGGTGGCCGGCAGACGCATGGTCGTGACAGCGGGCAATGATGGAGCGACGAAGAGATGGGTCATTGGGGACATAGACACGATTTTGGTAAAGGAGGACACCATCACAGTACTGCCTATCCGAAAGGCGGGAACGAGCAGCGGGGGGAATACGTCCTTCGATTTCCTGTAACTTATGGAGGACGAGGTCATTGGAGGCAGAGGCAGAGGAGATGATAGAGGAGAGGGCGGAGTCGATAATTCGTACGAAGAGGGAGTCGGAGAGGAGAGTGACCGCAGTGTTGTCATCGTCAAGATGGGGCAGGAGGTCCGGTCGGCGGGAGAGGGCATCAGGTCCGGCGAGATGGGAACCCGGAACATGGGTGATGCGATAGTCGAAATCTGCGAGGTCAAGCATCCAGCGTGCCTGTCGGCGATTGAGGTCCTGGGGGCGGCGGAAGTACGTAAGGTTTTTATGATCGGTGAAGACCGTAATGGGGAAGGGGGAGCCATGGAGGTAATGTCGCCAAGCTTTGAAACCGCAAAGGACGGCGAGGAGCTCCCAATCATGGATGTCGTAGTTTCGTTCCGCAGGGGCGAACGTTTGGGAGAGGTAGGAACAGGGATGCCAATCGCCGTTTGAGTCAGTTTGGAGAAGGATGCCTCCTGAGGCGTATTTGGAAGCGTCGGTAGCGATGGCAAAGGGGCGGGTGACGTCGGGCATGAAGAGGACTGGTTTCCGTAGGAAGAGTGTTTTCAGCTGGTCGAAAGCTGCCTGGCGAGACGGAGACCAATCCCAAGGTTGGGATTTCTTCGTCAGATCGATGAGGGGTCGGGCGATATCTGAGTATCCTGGGATGAATCGGTGATAGAAATTGGCGAAGCCAAGGAATGAGCGAACGTCTTTGACCCTTTTCGGAGTTGGCCAGTTAGCGATGCCGTCGAGTTTGACAGGGTCCATGGCAAGTTGTCCTTCTTTGACGATTAGTCCCAGGTATTCTACTTCTGGAACAGCGAAGTTGCATTTCTCCAATTTGAGGTGTAGATCTAATTCGGTCATTCGTTGGAGGACACAGCGAGTGCGTTCGGTATGAGTGGAATTATCGGGGGAGAAAATAAGAAGGTCGTCCATATAAATGACGAGCCACCCTTCTGCGATCATATCGCGGAAGGAGTCGTTCATAAAGCGTTGAAACGTAGCGGGGGAGTTGGTCATGCCGAAGAACATAACTAGGGGTTCGAAGAGTCCTTTGTGGGTGAGGAAGGCTCCTTTCCACTGATGTCCGTCTTTGATCCGGACGTTATTGTATCCCCAATGGACATCGAACTTAGTAAATATGCGGGCTCCTTTGAGTTTGTCGAGGAGGTCGGTGATGAGCGGGAGTGGGTAGGCGTCGCGGATAGTATGTTCATTGAGGTATCGGTAGTCTTGGCAGGGGCAGAGCTTTCCGTCCTTTTTTTTGACGAAAAAGAATGGGGAAGCTTGGGGGGAAGTGGAAGGGCGGATTTTTCCGGCGGCGAGATTTTCTTCGAGGAAGTCTTCCGTGGCTTTCTTTTCATCTGGGGTTAACGGGTAGAGTTTCCCTATCTTGGGGACAAAGGAGTCTTTGACGTTGATTTCATGATCATAGGGTCTAGACGGGGGAAGGGAGTCTGCAGATTCCTTGGCAAAGACCGAAGCGAAGTCCTTGTAGATGTCGGGGAGAGTGACCTTTGGCTTGGCTTTTTCTGCTGCGGCGGTGAGTTCCGTAGCGGTGGTTATTTTTGCCACGAGCTTTGGGTGGGTCTGGTGAAACCGGGATCCAGAACGAGTGATTCGTTGGCAGGCGTAATGGTGGAGAGCTGATTTCACGTAGTGTTCTCCATCAGGGAGGTCGAGGAAAATGGAGAGTGCGTGGTTGGGGATTGTTTCTACCAGGGTATGTCGTGGGGGTGGAGCTGGGGGTTTTCTAGATAATTGGTCGTTGTGATGTTGGGTATCTTTGGCGAAGGAGTGATAAAGTGCGGGGGATTCATCGAGACTTTCCGAGATGGAAAGCATTTGATCAGTCCAGTTAATGTCAGGGTTGGCGGTACGGAGCCAGGGCGATCCAAGGATAATGTTCTCGTTGCCACAGTGCATGATGTGGAATCGAACTTGTTGGGCTACCCCTCCTAGGTTCATGAAAAGGGAGGAAGTGAAGCGTATCGCTCCTTTAGCGTTCGTGGTTTGGTCGACGTTTCGTACGGCGATGGATGTGGGGAGCTTGGTTAGAGGGAGTCGATGTTTTCGAGCAAAACTCCAATCGAGGCAGTTGATATCTGCCCCGCTGTCAACGAGGGCATGAGTGTCGACGGTTTTCATTGTGTGCGAGGGGTCAATTAGCTGGAGGGGAATGCGCATAGATTTCTTTGACCGGGATAAAAGTACAGGTGCACACGTAAACGAGGAAGGGGCTGACGTCGAGGCAGTCTTCCTTTCTAAAAATCCACAACGACTTGAGCTACTGCTTCTTCGTCATCATTGTCATCATTGTCGTCCTCAATCTTGGCGAGCAAAGGAATGTCTTTGTCGCTTTCTTTGACCTTTTGAACTGTTTTCTTCGGCTTCGGGGTGTTGAGAGAGCTGGGACATTTGGATGACATATGTCCCTTCTGTCTGCAATGGAAGCAGCGTCCTTCCCTGATGCATTTCTTTCATTCTTCCGGAGTAAGTTTAGCGAGTCGGACGGCGTCTACGTCCATTGCGTTGGGATCTTTGATGGGGGCGGGGGTAGAGTACTGATGGTATGTGATGCGAGCAGGAGTTTTGTGACGTGCGGCAATTTCTTTCGCACGGTCCATGTGGGTTTGAAAAGTCACGGCTTTCTTAAGCCATAAGTCGATGGTGGTGGGGATGGTTTCCATTGCGAGGATGTGACGTATGAGGGATTCTGGGATAGCGGCCGAGTAATAGCCGATCAAGACGTTGTGGTCAGTGATGCCAGTGATGGCGTAGTGATTTTGAAACTGGGCGTTGTATTTGGTAAGCGAAGGGGAATATCCTCCTCCTTTCATGGCGGTCATGCGGGTGGTGGTGAGCCAAGCGATGGCATTCCCGGTGGTGTCGTAGTGCTTAAACGCTTTAAGGAATTCATCGCGGAAATTGTCCCAGGAGCCCATAGAGATGGATCCATCGGAGGCGATCTTTGAGGCGCGAAAGGTGTTGGCCCACGTAAGTGCGGGTCCTTTGGTCATGTAAGACAGTGCGAAGGCTATCTGTTTTGGGGCAGTGTTGTAGACATCTGAGTTGACGTTTAAGTAGAAAACGACAGAGTCGAGCCATGTTTTGGCCGTTTTGTAGTCGCCATCATACTTTTCGGGGGTTCCAATACGGAGTTCAACGGGTTTGTTGGACATTGGTGGGATCGGAGGAAAGAGGTGGCCAGTTTGGCGATGAGGGGTAGGGGACGGTGGTGTGGGAGGGCGAGGGATTTGTAATGAGGCAGTTAGGTGGTGAGAAAGATCACGAATAGCGTCTTCCTCGTCGGAATCGAGGAGGGGTTCGTCAGGGTCTTCTTCCTAGGCGTCTGGGTTGGGGTCGTCAGGAGTGTCTGATGAGTCTGAATGGTGGGTACGAAGGGGTTCTCGGGGGTTCCAGCGAGAATCTGTGGTTCGAGTGTGGCGCGAAATGGTGGGTGTACGTGGTAGTGCGCGTCAAGTGGGAGTAACCTAGTTCTTTTGTTACGCGTGGCCCTTGGGTACGGTCGCGCATAGACCTACTAGGCCTAGAGTCGAGGGGGCTGGGTAATGCAGTTGAGAATATCCGCACAGAGGGTCAGCCATGGGGTTGCCGATCAGGGTCTACCTAATTGTTGATTAAGGTAGTCAATGATACCTTACGCCACACTGGCGATTAAGGTCAAAGGTTCTAGGGGTGGACACACGGACGCGAGGAGCGTTGAAGTGTGAAGCGTTCACTCAAGTGTAGAACAAAGACATGAGGTAGATTGCTAGAGCTATCTAGGTGCAAGCCGTAGGTAGAACTAGGTTAAGGGAAAAGAAGTGGGATGCCCTGTTGGAGGGTTTATATAGTGAAGGGAAAAGTGTAACGGTAACGCATCACGAGGTTAAGGGCCGGCGTGGGAAGCAGTGTGAGAAGAGCAGAAACCAATAGCAAAACCATGCAAGAGAAAGAGACGTAAGGGCTGGCGCATACGGCATGAGAAAGGTAGAAGATAAACGAGTACCTGCGCGGTGACGGATAAGCACGCTTACGAGATGTATGGAACGTCGCAGAATGACGTGGAATGAATGAAGTTAAGCGTGAGAAAAGAGATAAGTGTCAGTTCGTAATAGTAAGTAAAGAAAAAGGGTAAACCCTGTAGCGAATCGTAACAGTTGACTGGTATATATACTGAAGGGTGATGGTGTGACTGTAACATCACAGGGTCAAGGGTATGGGTTAAGGGCTGGCGTAGGAAGCGGCGGTAGAATGTGAAGGAAGGCTATGGAACGTGATAGAACATACGCATGGGAGTGAAACACAACGTGCCGGTGCATGCAGCGAGAGAAGAAGAAACGCGTGTGCGATAAGGCAACATGAGGGAGATAAGTGCACAAGATCACGTAGGTATGATGATGTACATGAGAAGGTCCTCGGAGGGCCGAGGGATAAGGGTAAAGGGTTGGCGCGGGCAACCGGAGAAGAGCGGAAGTATGAGCATATGCGCAAGGGAAAGAGAGAGGAAACCAAAAGATGTGCCCGGCACAATGAATCGTAACATTAGCTCCCGACTATGTCTGAAGCTATGGCAAGGACACACAAGCTAGGTGTCCAGGGGTGAGGAGGAGGGGGCGCGGAAAGAGAAGCTCCCAAGGAGCAGGGTGGGGGGTGGGGGTTGTCAGAGGGAGGCATG
>JBBPTX010001289.1:0-11154 GCA_038094595.1 Pulveroboletus aff. annulatus
TTTATATACTATTCTACTTGTAGATACATGTTGTGTACCAATCTAGATACGTATCTACATAAGTCCATCCCCTAGGCCCAACATGATCGACATGAGGAGTCGGCCTGTAGCGGAGATTAATACATACATGGGGTCACCAGCCATTGATCTGCTGTGGGTGGGTAGAATGGAAGGTGTCAATGGTAATTAAAGATAAGGGATCACATCACAGTGATGGGGTGACTGATGTGAGGTCTGTGATGATCACGAGGTTTATTAAATACGTGTTGTGATCTTGTGGGGCGAAAGTGAAGAGTTGAAAGTGAAGCCCACAGATCTGGAAGGGCCCGTAGATCCCCTGTGTCTAGCACAGTGTCTAAGTCGGGTTTTCCCTTGATAAGATAAAGAAAAGCGTCTGCAGAGTAAAGGGTAAAAATAAATAGCTGTAACAGGTAGCGTCGTCGGGGGAGAAGATGAGAAGGTCATCCATGTAGATTACTAACCATCCTTCCGTGATCATGTCACGGAAGGAGTCATTCATGAAGTGTTGGAATGTCGCGGGTGAGTTAGTCATTCCAAAGAACATTACCATCGGCTCGAAGAGCCCTTTGTGAGTGAGAAAGGCACCTTTCCATTGGTGCCCGTCTTTTATACGTACGTTATTATACCCCCATTGTACGTCGAACTTGGTAAAGATGCGGGCGCCTTTGAGTTTGTCGAGGAGGTCGGAGATCAGAGGTAGCGGGTAGGCGTCATGGACAGTGTGTTCATTGAGGTATCGATAGTCTTGGCAGGGGCGAAGTTTACCGTCTTTCTTCTTGACGAAGAAGAATGGCGACGCTTGAGGGGAGTTTGAGGGGCGAATCTTGCCAGCGGTGAGATTTTCATCAAGGAAATCTTCAGTTGCTTTCTTTTCGTCAGGGGTGAGCAGGTAGAGTTTGCCGATCTTCGGGTTGAACGAGTCTTTGATGTTGATTTCGTGGTCATAGGGTCTAGAGGGAGGAAGGGAATCGGCAGATTCTTTGGCGAAGACGGGGGCAAAATCTTTGTAGACGTCAGGTAAAGTGACCTTAGGTTTATTTTTCTTGGCGGCTACTGCGAGTTCGGTGGCGGTGGTGAGCTTGGCGACAAGCTTCGGATGTGTCTGATGGTATCGGGATCCTGCCTTGAGAACTCGTTGACAAGAGTTGACATGGAGTGCACGTCGGACATAGAGGTTTCCGTCTGGCATGTCAAGGAACGTGGAGAGAGTATGGTCGGGGATAGTTTTGACCATGACATGGCGAGGTGGTTTTGCAAGGGGTGCTCGGGGTTGGACATTGTCGTGTCGCTTAAGATCAGCGATGTGGATATGATAGAGAGAGGCAGACTCGTCCACCGTTTCAGGGATACTGATCGTCTGCGACGACCAGTCAATGGAGGAATTCGTAAGTCGTAACCAGGGCGTCCCGAGAATCACGTTCTCGGACCCACAGTGTATGACGTGGAAGCATACATGCTGGGCAATCCCGTCAATGTTCGTAAAGAGGGAGGCGGTATAGCGGATGGCTCCTTTGGCGTTGGGGGTTTGATCGACGTTGTTAACTGGGATGGGTGTCGAGAGCTTGTCAAGGGGAAGGCGATGCTTTCGGGCGAAGTCCCAGTCGAGACAATTGATATCTGCACCGCTATCGATAAGGGCTCGGGTGTCGACGGTTTTCATGGTGTGCGAGGGGTCAATGAGTTGGAGAGGAATACGCATTGTTTTCTTGGATGTGGATACAAGTACAGGTGCACACATACTAGGAGGAACTACTGACGTCGAGGCAGAGTTCCGTTTCAAAAATCCAGGGAGGTAAAGGCGACGCGAGACACCTTTGGTTCTTCATCGTCGTCTTCATCGTCAATCTCTTGTAGTCGAGGGACTTCTTCTTCATCCTCGACTTCTACTTCTACGACCTTTCGAACAGTTTTCTTCAGCCTCAGGGTGTTTGAAGTAAAAGTGGGGCAGTTGGTGGCCCAGTGTCCTTTCTGTTGGCAACGGAAGCACCTGCCTTCTTTGCGGCATTGTTCTTGTTACGCGTGGCCCTTGAGTATGGTCGCGCGTAGACCTACAAAGCCTAGGACTAGGGAATCGTGGGGCGACGGTTGAGAATATCCGTCCAAGGGGGTCGGCCGTGGGGTTGCCGAGTCTGAGTCTACCTAGCGAGATTCGAGGTAGTCGGAGGTAACCTATGTCACACTGACAATAGGGTCGAGAGTTCAGGGTAAGACACGCTTCGGACGCGAAGAGCGTTGATGCATGAAGCGTTCACTCGAGTGTAGAACGAAGACACGTAGAATTGCTAGAGCTAACTAGGCGATAGCCGTAGGTAGAACTAGGTTAGAGAAAAGAGGCGAAGTACCCAGTTGAGGGGTTTATATAATGAAGAGGAAAGTGTGACGGTAATGCGTCACATGGTTACGGGCTGGCGCGGGAAACGGCGTGAGAAGAGCGGAAGCCAATAGCGAAACCACGCATGTGAAAGAAACATAAGGGCAGGCGCATACGGCGTGAGAAGTTTAGAGGGTAAACGAGTACCTGCGCGGTGAGGGATAAGCACGCTTACGAGATGAATGGAATGTCGTAGAACGACGTGGAAGGTAGCAAGATAAGCGTGAGAAAGGAGATGAGTGTCAGTTCGTAATGCTAAGTAGAGAAAAAGAGTAGACCCTGCAGCGAATCATAACAGTTCTCGTTCGGCGGGTGTGAGCCGGTGGAGGTGAACGGCATCGACGTCCATAGTGTTGGGGTCTTTGGTGGGGGCAGGGGTGGTGTACTGGTGATACGTGTGGTGCGTGGGGGTTTTGTGGCAAGCAGTGATCTCTCGAGCACGCTCCATATGGGTTTGGAAGGTGACGGCCTTCTTCAACCAGGCGTCTATAGTGGTGGGGACCATTTCCATGGCTAGGATTCGGCGCATGAGGGCGTCAGGGATGGCAGCTGAGTAATAGCCAATTAAGACATTGTCGTCGGTGATGCCGGCGATGGCACAATGGTTCTGAAACTGAGCGTTATACTCAGTGAGCGAAGGGGAGTATCCACCATTCTTGGTAGCGGTCATGCGAGTGGTGGTGAGCCAGGCAATCACGTTGCTGGTGGTATCGTAGTGTTTGAATGCCAAGATGAAGGCGTCTCGGAAGTCAGACCAAGATCCCATTGAAATCGAGCCATCAGCTGCGATCTTTGAGGAGCGGAAGGTGTTGGCCTACGTGAGTGCGGGGCCTCGAGTCATGTAAGCACAAAAGCGATGCGCTTCGGGTCGGAGGTATAAACCTCGGCGTTGACATTGAGGTAGAAGGCGACGGAGTCAAACCATTGTTTGGCTGTCCTATAGTCGCCATCGTACTTGTCTGGGGTACCGATGCGGAGTTCAAGTGGTTTGGTAGTCATGGTGGGTGACGGAGGACGGGGAATCAGAGGAAAGATGTGGCCGGTTTGGCGTCTGGGTGTTGGTGATGGGGGAGTCTGTGGGTGCGGTATCTGCACAGAAGCAGAGAAGCTATGGGCTAGGTCGCGGGTGACGAGTTCTTCGTCTGAGTCTAATAAAGGCTCGTCAGGGTCTTCGTCCCAATATGCTTGGTTGGGATCGTCAGGGGTATCAGAGGAGTCAGAGTGTGAAGTACACGGAGGTTCTCGAGGGTTCCAACGCGGATCAGTGGTTCGAGTGTTTCAGTGGGAAGTTATGGTGGGCGGCGTACGTGATAGTACCCGAACAGGGAAGGAGCTTAGTTCTTTTGTTACGCATGGCCGTGGGTATGGCCGCGCGTAGACCTACTAACGCCTAGTAGGGTCAAGGGTTCGGTCGTTCGTATCGACGACGACACTAGGGCCAGCCATGGGGTTGCTGGGTCAAGAGTACCGTCGAGAGTGTTGACGGGTCGAAGATAAACCGCTACCTAGCTTGGTAGATGGGTCAAGTGGTTTCAAGGGTAGAGACACACGAAGGCTGGTGGGCTGGAGTGTGAAGCTCTCACTTAATGGTAGAGCGAAGACACAAGGAGTAAAATCGATGGATTGCTTGTACTATCTAGGCGGTAAACCGTAGGTAGAACTAAGCTAGGGAGAAAAAGAGACGACCCTGTTGAAGGGTTTATATAGTAAAGTAAAGGCGTGACTGTTATGTGTCACAATAGTTAAGGGCCGGCGTGGGAAGCGGCGTTAGAAATAGAGACCCAATGACAAAACCACGCATGAGAGAGAAATGTTAAGGGCCGGCGCATTCGGCGTGAGAAGATCAGAAAATAAAGAGTACCTGCGCGGTGGAGGAATAAGCACACTTATGAGATGAGTGGAATGTCGTAGGACAACATGGAAGGAATGGGTTTAAGCGTGAGAAACGGAAAGTATTAGTCCGATATTGATAAAAGAGAAAAAGTGTTCGTCCTGCAAGCGAATCGTAACAAGAACTCCAATGGCAAAACCACGCATGAGAAAGAAACATTAAGGGCCGGCGCATACAGCGTGAGAAGATCAGAAGATAAAGAGTACCTGCGCAGTGAAGGAATAAACACACTTACGAGATGTAGGGAATGTCATAGAATGACATGGAAAGAATGAGGTTAAGCGTGAGAAACAGAAAGTATTAGTCCAATATAGAAAGGAAAGAAAAAGTGTTCATCCTGTGAGCAAATCGTAACATTACCCCCTTAGTAACCCGAAGCTACAGCAAGGATTCCTTACAAGTCCCTAAAGGCTGGTCCCGGGGAGCCAGTGATGTTGGCATAGCTGACATTGTCCAGTTCGTCTCCATCCTCATAAGGAGAGGGGGCGTGAGGGGAGGATGGCGTGAGGTGGTAAGACTGTTGTGAAGAGGAGGACGACTGGCGAGAGGTACGGCGGGGGGTGGCATGGTGGACAATTTGTCCATTGCAGAATGTGGCTTGGGGGCGGCGAGGAGTAGACGTAGATGAGGACTGAGCACGGGGAGAGGTGAGGCGAGAGGCGAGGGGACAAGAAGATCCTGGGCAACGGGCGAGAGAGTGGCCAGGTGCTTGTCAGCGGCATCCGGTACAAATGTATTGTCTGCAGGATAATTGAGTATGCCCAAGACAGTGGCACTGGAAGCACCGTTGATTAAAATGAGGGTGGCCAGGATAGACGTGATCTCTACCATTTCGACCAGTCCACCAGTCGTTTAAGGTTTGTCGATGGATGGGTGATCCATCTCTCAAGACTTCGTTTCCAAGTCCTCGACCAGTGGCGGCTAGATCTCGGAAGTGGTTGTCAACGTCAAGGAGGAAGGTGTCATAACCCATCGTGAGAGTACAACTGGTATCGTGCGTGGTAGATGAAGTCCTGCATGGTCCTGCCGAGGGTTGTATGAGGGAATACTGGGCCTGAGCCGGAGACGAAGGCGGCGACGTGGTTGATTTGCATCGCAGTTTCGAACCAAGTAAAGATGGGCGAGCCATCGGTAGAATAAACACTAATAGGAACACGAAGACGATCGTCAGACATAAGTGAATGAAAACGAACATAATCCTCATCAGTGAACCGCTCTTCCCAGAGCCGGTTGGTGTGGTGATGAGCCGAGACGTCTAAGGGGACCTGGGAGTCCCATCCAGAGTGGGCAATGAGAGAGTCCGAGCTGGGTGCGCGGATGAGCTGGGGGCAGTGGATGCCTAGGAACGAGGGGGGTCCGGGAGAAGATTCCCGATTGGATGGAGGTGTAAACGATGGTGAGGATTGGATCCTGCCAGAGATGGGGGAGACGTGGGACTGGGGAACAGTGCCAACAAGAGCGGCAAAGTTGACAGGCTGAGGGGTGGCAGGGCGAGTAGGAGAGACCCTCTCAGGGTCGGTAGAGGGAAGACGGACTGTGCTGGGGTTGGTGGATGGTGCAGCGGCAGGGGTGTCGACATTGGAGAATTCAATGGCCATTAGTAAGAGGTGGAGAGGGTTTACTTGTGGCGTGGTGGACAAGCAGGTACAAGGGAGAAAGCATGGGGGTGTTGTCTTTTATAATCTTCTAGTAACTCCGACGAGTGTTTCAGATTCCGCTCGGGTTCCCATGATTCTTCTTCGGCAAAGTACCCTTTTCATCAGATCAGGTATTGATGGGCCGACAGCATACCTCGATGCCGTATGATTCGTTCTATTTCATATTCCTCTTGTCCTTCGATAAGATCCGGGGGCAGTGTGGGGAAGTTCGGGCCATGTACATCGTTTTCGTGATAGGGCGATAACAGAGAAGCATGGAACGTGTTGTGGATCTTTCACGTTCGTGGGAGTCGGAGGCGATAGGAGACAGGGGAAATGACGTCAGAGATAATGAATGGGCCTTCTCGTTTTGCGGCGAACTTCGGATCTTGAACGGACCTTTTAAGATTCCGGGCCTCCAGCCAAACTCGCTGTCCTTTCTCAAAGGGCATGAATCTCGACTTAGACCAGGACGCCATAACTTGTCGCACAAGTTCATGGGATGCGAGGGCTTCATCTTGAAGGGTGGTTAGCTCCTTGAGGCGGGTTTCCATGGCGGGGGTGTTGGTTTCGGCGATCACCGAAGGAAGGGCATGGGGTTCATACCCCATCATGAGGTAAAACGGGGATTTGCCGGTGACAGAATGAGGGCGGTGGTTGTGCATAAATTCTGTGTGGGAGATATGATCGGACCAAGTAGAGGGGTGATCCCCGCAGTAGATGCAGAGATAGGTTTCAACTTCCTGATTGACTCGTTCAGTTTCCCCGTCCATCTGGGGGTGATAAGCTGTGGAGAGGGAGAGGTCATAATTTAGAAGTCGTTCGAGTTCCTTGGCGAAGGTGGAGGCAAACTGTGGACCGTGGTCAGAGATGATTTTCTCATAGAGTCCGAAGTGGAGGTAGACTTTGTGGAAAAAGAGCGCTGCTACGCCCTCCGCGGTGATAGACTTCTTCGTGGGACAAAGAATTACCCCCTTAGTAAGGCCGTGGTCCACCACGACCAATAAGGAGTCGAAGCCACCAGACAGCGGGAGATCGGTGGTAAGATCACAGGAGATCTGTTGGAAGGGGCAAGAGCAGGAGGATGGGATGGGGACGAGCGGGGGAACCATAGGGTGAGTGTTCGCTTTGTTGCGCTGGCACATGGCATAGCCCTCAACGTAAGAGCGAACAAAGGAGGCAAGGCCGGGCCACCAGAACTCGAAGGCGACAAGCTGGCGGGTCTTAAGGTAGCCGGGATGACCGGCAGAGTCATGGTCATCAGATCACTGGATGACAGCGTGGCGAAGGTCACGGTTGGGAGGGACGTAGACGCGTCCTTGGTATTGGAGGATGCCATCTGAGTATTGCCAATCAGCAAGGCAGGAGCGAAAGGCAGGGGGAAGAGAACCATCAATCTCCTGTAATTTATGGAGAACGAGATTGTCGGAGGCAGAGGTGGAGGCGATGTGGGTCGAGAGGGTGGAGTCGATGAGGTGGACGAAAAGGGAGTCGGGAAGGAGAGTAACTCCAATATTATCGGAATCTGCGCGAGGGAGGAGATCTGGGTGATGGGAGAGGGCATCAGGGCCGGTGAGCTGAGGGCCAGGAACATGGGTGATAGAGTAATCGTAGTCAGCAAGGTCGAGGAGCCAGTGGGCCTGGTGACGATTGAGATCTTGGGGGTGGCGGAAGTACGTAAGGTTCTTGTGATCAGAGAAGACCTTGACGGGGAAGGGAGAGCCATGGAGGTACTGCCTCCAGGCTTTGAAACCGCATATAATGGCCAAGAGCTCCCGGTCGTGGATATCGTAATTGCATTCTGAGGGGGAGAAAGATTGAGATAAGTAAGAACAGGGGTGCCAATCCCCGTTCGTATCCATTTGTAGCAAAATTCCACCCGATGCGTATTTAGAAGCATTGGTGGCCATGGCAAAGGGGCGAGAGATATCAGGCATGAACAGGACAGGCTTATGAAGGAACAACTCTTTGAGTTGCTCGAAGGCGGTCTGCTGAGCAGTGGCCCAGGTCCATGGCATGGTCTTCTTGGTGAGGTCGATGAGCGGGCGAGCAATATTAGAATATCTGGGGATAAAACGTCTATAGAAATTAGCGAAGCCCAAGAAGGAACGGACGTCTTTGACTTTCTGTGGTGTCGGCCATTTGGCAATCCCGTCTAATTTGACAGGGTCCATAGCAAGTTGTCCTTCCTTGACTATCATCCCAAGGTATTCGACCTCGGGGGTGGCGAATTGGCATTTCTCCAATTTGAGGTGGAGGTCAAGTTCCGTCATCCGTTGAAGGACACGGCGAGTGTGTTCGGTGTGGGTTGCGTCGTCTGGGGAAAAGATGAGAAGATCGTCCATATAGATTACTAACCATCCTTCTGCGATCATGTTGCGGAAGGAGTCGTTCATAAATTGTTGGAATGTCGCGGGTGAATTAGTCATTCCAAAGAACATTACCATGGGTTCAAAGAGTCCTTTGTGAATAAGAAAGGCACCCTTCCATTGGTGCCCGTCTTTGATACATACGTTGTTATATCCCCATCATATGTCGAACTTGGTGAATATGCATGCACCCTTGAGCTTATCAAGGAGGTCAGAGATCAGAGGTAACAGGTAGGCGTTGCGGACGGTGTGTTCATTGAGGTATCGATAGTCTTGGCAAGGACAAAGTTTGCCATCTTTCTTCTTGACAAAGAAGAATGGTGATGCTTGAGGGGAATTTGAGGGGCGAATCTTGCTGGCGGCGAGGTTTTCATTTAGGAAGTCTTTGGTGGCTTTCTTTTCATCCGGGGTGAGCAGGTAGAGCTTGCCAATTTTGGGGGTAAACAAGTCTTTGACATTGATCTCATGGTTATAGGGTCTAGAGGGGGGAAGGGAATCGGCAGATTCTTTGGCGAAGATGGGGGCGAAGTCCTTATAGGTGTCGGGGAGTGTGACTTTTGGCTTCGCCTTCTCAGCGGCAGCTGTGAGTTCCATGGCGGTGGTGAGCTTGGCGACAAGCTTCGGATGCGTCTGGTGGTATCGGGATCCCGTTTTGAGAACCTGTTGGCAAGAGTTGACATGGAGCATGCTTCGGACATAGAGATTTCCGTCCAGCATATCGAGGAACGTGGCGAGAGTATGGTCGGGAACGGTTTCGACCATGACATGGCGGGGTGGTCTCGCAGGGGGTGCTCGAGGTTGGGCATCGTCATGCCGCTTGAGATCAGCGATGTGGATGTGATAGAGAGTGGCTGACTCGTCTACCGTTTCGGGGATATCGATTGTCTGGGATGACCAGTTAATGGAGGGATTTGTAAGCCGTAACCAGGGCGTCCCAAGAATCACGTTCTTGGACCTGCAATGCATGATGTGGAAGTGTACATGCTGGGCAATTCCATCAATGTTCGTAAAGAGGGAGGCGGTGTAACGAATGGCCCCCTTGGCATTGGGGGTTTGATCAACATTGTTGACTGGGATGGGCGTCAGGAGTTTGTCAAGGGAAAGGCAATGTTTTCAGGCGAAGTCCCAGTCAAGGCAATTGATGTCTGCGCCACTATCGATGAGGGTGCGGGTATCGACGGTTTTCATGGTGTGCGAGGGATCAATGAGTTGGAGAGGAATACGCATTGATTTCTTGGATGTGGATACAAGTACAGGTGCACACGTAATAGAAGGAACTACTGATGTCGAGGCAGTGTTCTGTTTCAAAAATCCGAGGAAGTGAAGGCGACGTGAGATACTTTGGGTTCTTCTTCATCGTGTTCTTCGTCAATCTCTAGTAGTCAAGGGACTTCTTCTTCGTCCTCGACTTCTACTTCTACAACCTTCTAGACGATCTTCTTTGGCCTTGGGGTGTTTGAAGTAAACATAGGGCAAGTGGTGGCCCGATGTCCTTTCTGATGGCAACGGAAACATCTGCCTTCTTTGCGACATTGTTCACGTTCGGCGGGTATGAGTCGTTGGAGGCAGACGGCATCAATGTCCATAGCGTTGGGGTCTTTGGTGGGGGCAGGGGCAGTGTACTGATGATACGTGTGGCAAGTGGGGGTCTTGTGATGAGCAGCAATTTCTCGAGCACGCTCCATGTGGGTTTGGAAGGTGACGGCTTTCTTCAACCAAGCGTCGATAGTAGTGGGGACTGTTTCCATAGCGAGGATGCAGCGCATGAGGGTGTCAGGGATGGCAGCTGAGTAATAGCCGATCAAGATGTTGTCGTCAGCGATGCCTGCGATGGCACAATGATTCTGGAACTGAGCATTGTACTCAGTGAGCAAAGGGGAGTGTCCGCCATTCTTAGTGGCAATCATTCGGGTGGTGGTGAGCCAGGCAATCGCATTGCCAGTGGTATCATAGTGTTTGAATGCCAAGATAAAGGCGTCTCAGAAGTCTGACCACGATCCCATTGAAATCGAGCCATCGGCTGTGATCTTTGAGGATCGGAAGGTATTGGCCCACGTGAGTGTGGGCCCATGAGTCATGTAGGAAAGCGTGAAAGCGATGCACTTCGGGTCAGTGGTGTATACTTCTGTGTTGATGTTGAGGTAAAAAGCAACAGAGTCAAACCATTGCTTGGCCGTCTTATAGTCGCCATCGTACTTTTCAGGGGTGCTGATGCGAAGTTTGAGGGGTTTGGTAGTCATAGTGGGCGATGGGGGATGAGGGATCGAAGGGAAGATGTGGCCGGTTTGGCGTCTGGGTGTCAGTGATGGGGGAGTCTGAGGGTGAGGTAACTGCACAGAAGCAGAAAAGCTATGGGCTAGGTCATGAGTGGCAAGTTCTTCGTCTGAGTCTAGTAAAGGTTCGTTGGGGTCTTCGTCCCAATATGCTTGGTTGGGATTGTCAGGGGTGTCAGAGGAGTCAGAGTGCGAGGTATGCGGAGGTTCCTGAGGGTTCCAATGCAGATCAGTGGTTCGAGTGTTTCTATGGGAAGCTATGGTGGGTGGTGTTACACGTGGCCCTTGGGTATGGTCGCGCGTAGACCTACGAAGCCTAGGACAGGGGGGTTCGAGGAGCGACGGTTGAGAATATCCGTCCAAAGGGGTTGGCCGTGGGGTTGCCAAGTCTGGGTCTACCTGGCATAGTGCGAGGTAGTCGAGGGTAACCTATGTCACACAGACAATAGGGTCAAAGGTTCGAGGTAAGACACACACGGACGCGAGGAGCGTTGATGTGTGAAGCGTTCACTCAAGTGTAGAACGAGGACACGTAGAATTGCTAGAGCTAACTAGGCGATAGCCGTAGGTAGAACTAGGTTAAGGAAAAGAA
>JBBPTX010001290.1:0-11124 GCA_038094595.1 Pulveroboletus aff. annulatus
TTACAGCGGTATTCAAAACTATGCGGAAAACGCGATTGAGAAAGTCGCGCCTCGGATATAGCCGGGACAGGACCCCGAGTCTGCCTGAGTGAGAATGACTGTGCGAGAGCGTGACAACGTTCAACCCCACCACCCATGCCCCCCCATACTGTCTCAAAAGACATAAAAACATCTATTCCGCACCTCTATCAACAGGGCCATGATGTCAAGCAAATTTGCAACCTTCTAGGTGTCAAGAAATCACTCGTATATAAAACGCTTGACTTCTATGAGTGGTTTGGCACGGTTTCCAATCCTTTCACATATTCCCAAGCTGTTGGGCGCTGTCGTGTTCTCACTGTAGCAGATATTGCATTCATCCATACTGTTGTTCAACATCAAGTGACCATCTATCTCGACGAGCTTCAACATGAGCTCTGGGAAAAGCGACGTGTTTATGCCTGGTTGCTGTCATCATTAGACGACTCGTTGTCATTCTCTGAGTCGCTATGACCAACAGATAATAAGCTTTCAACATGCTTCGTATCAACAAATATCTTTGTGGTGCCAGAAACGCCGTCCATAATTTTCTTCACCATTTCTTGGTAGTCCACCTCGTTATCAACGTCCATGGCATCACTAGCACGCTGACTAAATTGAAAAAATTAGTAGTAGTACTCCAGCTCCAAGTCGAATAAAAAAAAAACCTCTTCGTCTTCGGCAGTAAAAATTTGAATGGAAAGCGCTTCTTTGCTGAGACCTTGTACCGGGCTTGGCCGTGCTTCTCAAGGATACTTTGCAGAAATTCTACATAGTTAGTCTGATCGACAGAAAAAAGAAGTTCCTTCGTTTTGATGGATTTCTCCTCTTTCGTGGTGGTCCCTGTCTTTCCCTTTCCAGTGGCTGCTCTCTTTTTCAGAGTGGTGTAAACGGTGAGCACAACATTGAAGCAATAGACGGCCCTAGGACCAGGTGATGGCGAACGCGAAGCCATGGGCAGAACAGCAGACAGCCGTGACAGTCACACACCCAGATGCTCGTGGGGTCTTGCCCCGGCTATATCCGAGGCGCGATTTTTTCAATCGTGTTTTCCACATAGTTTTGAATACCGCTGTAATCTGAGCCTTACCATTCCTACTATGTACCATCCGAGTCAACTTGAAGTTACCTGCAACCAGGTGTGTCATTCGGGTTCTATTCCCCACACTTAAGTGCTGCACATTCCGATGCGTTGAATCCCAGACATTCTGGCATTACAACCTATCTGCCAAAAACTGCCATTGATGTGACTGGGTACTAGTACGGAATTACCCGTTGAAATGAACCAAACGAGTCCTGACTAGTAGTGACGGCCTCAGGCTCGGCAATATGTAATCCTTTCGTCGAGCAGGCTCCCCTGTTGACGGCCGGATTCAACAGCTTCACAAATACAATGATATGATCCGACAGCTGTTCAACTCAATCACACACCAAGCCTTTATCAGGACACGTGTCGTTTCTCGCACATCCAACGAGATATGTACGTCTAGAAATGTTTTAGCGACAAGATGGCCCGCCAAGACTAAGGAAATAATTTTTTTAGTACACGTGGTCCCGACCAAACTTCAAGTTAAATTGAAGCCGCTTTCTAGACTTCCAGTGGCATAGAATCAGTGGCATGACAAGAATGGAGAGACACAGGTCTGCAAAATCAACATTCTCACTTCTGTTTGCGGTGTAGTGCATATCAAACAACCGCCCGGGGGCTGAACTTGAACGTTACCTTTCAATTCCCATGCCGGCTTCTCACAGCAATCTATTCCTGGAATGCCGTTAACCGGTACAACCCTCCAGCAGCCGAACAATTACCACATTGCAAAAGAAGTTCTTGTACAGCCAAAAACATCCGTGGAGCGTGCCGCAAAACCTTGTCGGGCCTGTTCTAACCTGGTACGTCCTGAGACGATGATTTAAAGGATGAGAGGGTCGGAAAGACCTGCAGAACATTCCCATTGTAACCTCAGACATGAGCACGACGACCACACGAGCTGAACGTACCGCACATTCGTATGCGGGATCTCTGTATCTCCTGCCCTCTGATGAGGAGGAACGTCAAAGGTACGCTGGTTCCTCCACGCAAAAACATGCCACTCACCTTTAATTTGCAGGCTGATCGGGCAACACAAACTGTACACGCACCTTCTCTCGGACCGTCTGATCCTCCCCCCCATATCACTTTCAGACAACGACGAAGTCCTGGACGTTGGTACCGGCGCAGGTAAGCCATTCTTCCTACATCATCCGTCCCCCACCAAATTAGTAACGAACTTGCGCCCTCTTCGAAACAGGTGCCTGGCTCTGCGATGCCCGCGCCCACCTCCCGGACTCAGTCCAACTATACGGCATCGACATCGAATCCCGTCTCTTCCCCGCCTACACTGCCCTCTCCGCCAACATGCACCTCTCCGTCTGCTCCGCCACCTCCCTGCCTCTCTACTGGTCTTCCAAGTTCACCCTCGTCCACCAACGTCTGCTCATCTGTGCCTACACGCGTGACCAATGGCAACGCAGCATCGACGAAATTTACCGCGTGCTCAAACCAGGTGGGTACGCACAGATGATCGAGATCGGTCCCGAATGGGCGTCAGGCCAGAAAACGTCACGACATGTGTTATTTTTGGATGATTTCCTGGGAGGCAAAGGGATGTTGCTGCGCTGTGGCGTGTATATTGCGGATATGTTGCGCGCGGCGGGTTTCACGGATGTCCATTCCGAGGGGGTGGTGATGAATTTAGGAAAGTGGGCCGGAGAGGATGGTGTGCAGGGAGGGAATATGTTGATCGGTGCTTGGAGGGGAATGCGGGATTCGGTGATGAGAACGGGTGGAGCGGGGCGGTTTACGTCGGCCGAGGAGTTTGACAAGGCGATGGATGAGCTCGTGGAGGAGTGGGACAACACGCCAGGCTCTCATACGGCGGTGAGAGTCTTCTATGCTCAAAAACCCTTGTGAAGAAATAATGAACATTACTTTATCGTTTAATGGAATGATTTCGAAACTCTTCTCATATACATAGCAATGATGGATCCAATCCACCACGTACATGTTACCGATCACAAGGAGGACCCCGCAGAGTGGTAAACCAGATAAAATGTCTGTTCATTTATGCGCTTCAAGTTCATGATAATACAATGCCACCGTCACCTCCTACAATCCCTCAAAGGGTCCTTCGACGACAGCCCTCTGCTGCACCTGATAATCCTTGCCGATCCCCGTCGCCGGCACCGCATCCTCCCGTCTACCAATAAACCGCACCTCCGCACGTTCGCCGAGTCCATTCAATATGGCTCCCAACCTATCCTTGACATGTCCCCACGCGCCCTGGTTCTTTGGTTCCTCCTGCACCCACAACCATTCCAGCCTCGCGTTCAAAGACACGTACGGGTCAAGAGCGTTTGCGAGGGAGGAAAACGGGAACGGCGCGAGCTCTTCGATACGTACCAGTGCTACTCTGTCCTCTAAGCCTCGTGCGGCACGCTCCTTGGCGAGATCGTAATAAATCTTTCCGCTGACCATCACGACACGCTCGAGTTTCTCCGTCGCGGGATGCGCATCGGGGAGAACAGGACGGAAGTGTGTACCCGAAAGCATTTCCGAGAGCTTGGAAGAAGCAGCCTAGAGCAACGCGTCAACTGAATGAACGCATGAGGCACAAGATGATATCTGACCGGCAAACGGAGGAGACCTTTGGGCGCGGCTACGATAAGCGGTTTGCGATAGTTCCTCTTCATCTGGCGACGAAGGAGATGGAAATATTGTGCTGGGGTAGTAGGGAAGACCACATGTATGTTGATATTCACATTCGAGTCGGGGGTATAGGCGTCGTTCGTGAGCTAGTTTCAAATGATTAGCACGGGCTAAAGTGTAGGCAGACTTGCGTACCTGCAACATTCGCTCGATGCGACTAGACGAGTGTTCCGGTCCAGCCCCGTCCAAACCGTGGGGTAATAAAAGTACAATTCCACTTTGTTTTAGCCATTTCGCTATGATCACAGGACACGTTGGCTAGAGGCATACAAGAAGTCTAATCACTCACTCTCTGCGCTCGAGATAAACGTGTCGATAATAATTTGTGCGCCGTTGAAGAAGTCACCGAACTTAAACAAAAACGCGTTCGTCAACCGTATCGCAGAAAACGGGAAGGTGACAGTACCTGTGCTTCCCAGATGGGTAATAGATCAGGTCGCTCCCAAGAAGCGCCGTATTCGAACTGTGGAAATGGTCAACGATCTTTCGATGCTTATATCTCAAACATCTCACCCCAAGAACCGCAAATTCACTCAACGAACCTAAAGATATCAATTCACCGGGGCCTACACAAGTAGAGAAAATGCTCACTATTGGCAAGTTCAAGCTTCCCAGTCGCTCCACTCAGTGCTTGATTCAGCGGGACAACCACGCCTTCGGTGTTTTGGTCGACGAGCATCGCGTGACTGCCCAGCACCAACGGAAAATATACTGAATAAACGAATATACACTTCATGACCGACGAGAACGTACCGATGACTAAACGTTCCTCGACCTACATCTTGCCCGGCGATCCGAATGTCACATCCATCCAGCATGAGCGTGCCAAACGCCAACGCCTATCGATCCCAAATCAAGCTCAACTCCTTCCGAGAAAAGCGAGTAGCATACCTCTGCAGTGGCAAAATCGATACCCTCTCCCTTGTCCAAGCTCGCTAGCCGACTCTTGACATGCCGCTGCAACCTCGGATGGATACCCTAAACGATGAATCCAGTCGCATATAGTAAATAGATCGAAGAAACGAGCACGTACGAATGCGGGTGGAACCTCGACGCTCGCCTTGCCAGCCTTTTGCAGCACCTCGGCAGGTGCCCCCGTGTCGAACGCCTTTGCTTCCTTCAAACCCGGCCACACCATCGACTCTTCCTTGCCATCGACACTAACAGTAGACTTCCATTGACCCTCGAACTTGACAGAGGGAGGGGAGTACGTCGCAGAGGCCACGAGGGCGTCGTTGAGCGTAGCCTTGTATGCGCTTCGGATAGATGATGCGGAGTCTTGGGAAATAACGCCGTCCGACTATCACCGACCAGACAGGCCATTAGTAAAAGGTGTTACAAACATGGATACGTGCTTGAACGAGTAACACCTACAACGAGTTTGTGCTCGTAAAGCTGAGGCACGCTCTGCCTTGACCTGATCTTCTGGTACATGATGGGCTGGGTATATGCGGGTTCGTCCAATTCATTATGGCCCCTGAGAATCACTTTCGTCAAGATCACAGCGGAAGGATCAAAATGAGATACGTACCAACGGCGGTACACCATCAGATCGACGACGATGTCCTTCCTGAAGTAATCTCTGTACTCGAATGCGATCTCGATCGCACGAGATACATCTGTGGAGAATCATTGGTTTGGTGATTCGTATTCTTTATGTGCCCACAGGGGTCCCAGCGCGAGACAGATGATTACCTTCAGGATGATCACCGTTCACATGCAGAACAGGACAGTTGACCATCTTCGCGACATCAGAGCAATATAATGAAGATCGCGCCGCAGAGGCGGGCGTCGTATACCCAATACTGGGAGCCAAAATATCAAATAGCGATCAATCGAACAAGGCCGCACGTACTTGTTACTGTATATTCAAATGAGAAACGCTCAAAGACTGAGATGGACGATGAAACGTACTCGACCACGATGTGCACACTCCCTCCACTGGTATAATGTGGCAAATTGCCTAGGGACGAACAATCAAAACGTGCAACATTGAGAGCCAAATAATACTTACTTAGACCGAGTGTCTCCATGATCACACCCTGGCCTGTGAAACTTGCATCCCCATGAAGCTGAACGCACATCACCTTTGCACAGCAATATCAGTCAACATATGTTTCCTCGGGAACATATGAAACGCACCTTGTCCCCGAGCATACATCCTTCCACTCCAGCACCTCCCTTCTCGAGGGCCTTGAGGAGACTGTATTGTTTAGCGCGAGCCTTGCCTAGCGCAACAGGATTCACAGCCTCTGTAATGGCCCGAGATCAAAATGGGACTATAATGAATGTATATGCATCCAGCACAAGGACATACCCAGATGAGATGGGTTCGGCAGGAGAGATACCTTGATCTCTTTTCCGCCATAATTCAACGTTGGCGAAGCCACTAAACAGGGATTATACTCTTCAAAAACGAAACCGAGCGCATATGCTCACCTAAATGACTGATCACATCACCAGAGATTGTTTCACCGTCGACCTGTACCTCCGCTCCACCCTTTATCTTGTGAAAGAGTGCAGCGGGGTCATATTCCAACAGACCCGTGAGCAGATTAAGTCGCCCACGGTGAGGCATGGCAAGGATGATATGGGTCATATCAGCTAATGCGAATTAGCAACGCCGGAAGCAGAGGATAGCTTAAACATATACCCTGCGCAGCCGCGGCGAACAGTGCATCGAGCGCAGGCAACATGGATTCACCACCCTCCAACCCATACCGCTTCAAGTTGGGGAATTTGGACTGCAAAAACGTGTCAAACACCTCTGAGCGCGCAAGGAGTTCATGTGTCCTCCGTTGACGTTCCAGAGCAGTCAGATACACGGAGTTGGCGGCCTCAGACTCGAGGAGATGTGCGAACCAAAGGCGTTCCGTCTTGCTCGGGAGGTCCATGTACTCGTACGCGATACGTCCCACGTAGACTGCATTGAGGAACCCAGTAATCTGATCGAGGGACCAGTTCTGACCCTTTCCGTGACCGTCGCCGGTCCACAGAATGCCATCCACATTGTATTGAGTAGAAGGGTCTGTTAGGCCATATCGAGCGGGTTCGAGTGCCGCGACGCGTTCGCGACGGAGGAGGTCCAGAGGGTCGATAGAGGCAGCACGGTGACCGTGGGTGCGAAGGGCGTCCGCATAGCGTAACAAAGGGGCATTGGTTGCCCGGTTGGCCAGTTGTTCGGACGTATCTGGTGCCAACAGTGAGTCAGATAGTAGGAAATGAGACGCGTACAGCAACGTACAGTCTGGCATGGTGAACTCTCGCACCCTCCGAAAACCATACGACTCGTCATGATAGCATCGTCTGAGAACGACGACCCTGCCCTCCACTGTGCTGGGACCCACTGAACGAAGTCGCCAGAATAGTCGTCTGGCAGATGCGTCGCTAGTCCGAACGTGAGTGTACATGGTCAAGGCAAGACTCTGCTTGTCGCAGTGGAAGACAAGACGAGATTACCGAACCGGTGATTTGGCAGTGAAGTTCGGGCGCTTCGGATGGAACTTGCAAACGAAGTCGTACACGTAATGGCACTTTGCCTCATCCCAACTTGAACTTGGCCTCCAAAGCTTCACGAGGTTTGGGTAGATGCTTATGATGGACCAAGCTAATTCTACTGGCCATCTCGGAACCAGGTTTGTAAGTTCCCTAGGCACCAGCCCGCAGTTGGTCTCACTCGACGCAAACTTGATAGTCTCGTCTCGCGCGCCGTGTACTCGCAAGTGCCATAATACATCCTTCGACATGTTTGAATGAATCAGAGAATCCTCCCTTTATTAATTCCTTGGAAATCAGTTTGACAGACAAGCGATATTACTGGTCTTTACTGCAGGTACTCCGAACCTGATCGATGATCGATTGATCTCGCCAAGCTCGATGGATGACGGCGTTAGTGGCGACTCCGTCGTCAACTCGATTGCACACAAAGAGGTTGCTCAGGTCTTCCTAACACATTGAATTTCGAGAGTTTCGGCACAAGCACGATATCCTGGGTGGATCACGGTCGCTCTTTATGGTGTCGGTTTGACTTCATTACTACTCTTCGTCGCGATCGCATGCCTGGTGTAGTTTTTTTCCTTCAACAAACGATTTGAGTGGTGCTTTCTAACTCATACGTTGTGTCGAACCTCTTAAATTTGCGTAGGCTCGATCAGGACCTTACAGAGACATCACGTGAGCATCAACGATTCACGTGAGTACTGTGGTTGCTGCTACCCCTAGTGGCTTTTTGTGGGATTCAAACTCGCGACGAATAGGTCACCAAGTCTTGCCATTGGTCGGAGTCCCCAGGGAAAAGTGGCATGTCAAGCCACCGGTCCCCCTTGCTAAGATCTTTCATTTACTGCACTAAAGGTAGAGGAAATAAACCGACTAGTATTTAAAGTATTCAGCATTCCAAAGTCGCTTGCCGAGCGGCTGACTTTGTCGTCACTGGCATATAAAATGGGGGACAATCACGATGGTAAGATTCGCATTCCCTACCAATATTGTCCACAATGGCTCAACAACCCAACTTTCCCGCTATCTCCCAATCCCCCCACACTCTTGGGGACGAAGTCCCACATCTAGAAAATATTGTCAACGTACCCCAAGTCCAAGATCTGCTGGAAAGGGTGGCAGAATTGGAGATGCGACTAGAAAGAGAGTAAGCTCGCTTTCTACAATTCCTACCATGGTCTCTGACGAGTAATCTACAGCCGCCGTCTCTTACCGATGCGCATACGAAACCAGATTAGTGGACCAGGAGCATACCTCAGAGATGCGACGGGGGGGCTCATTCCGGGGCATTTACCCCATACCGTGGCGCAATTATCTGCCGCAACCAGTAGGTTACCATATCAACACCATGTCTAACATGATACTAATCACTTCAAAGCGGCCCAGTGTCACGCACTCGCCGAGCACCTCGACATCCTCAACGAAGTTGACGTGTTGGCAAACCGTCCACAAAAACGCCGCTACCTGAAGACGTATTTAGGAGTATCTGAGACCATGGTTCCATAATATGCATGTAAGATAGAAGCTTATAATCGCACTTGCAGACACATCACCCTCTTATGAAGCATATCATGATTACCCGCCGAAAGCAGTACTAGTGCAAGCTCAGCTGGACGTGTGTCGGACCGGCGTCGAATCTGCATTCGAGCGCATGGCCATTGGTAGCGACGACTACGCGACTCGGCACTGCAGTATCACTAACGGTTCCCCAATCTCCTATCCATCAAGCTAAACATTGACGCCTCGCGGCCTGTCTGAACTCCGTCGTGTTTCACTCGTGACTCGTCGGACGCGATCAAAGGTTATACTTGAACATCGTAAACATACCCTACAATCTAACTTTCGTTTCGGAGCTGCAAGAACTCGGTCCGAAGCTTGAAGGCCCCGGGCCGCAGGGCGTTTTCCAGACCCAGTACGAACCGCGTTGGCGTGCTGATGGTGGACGCAAGCTTGTCCCAAACTACGCGATCACGACTTTGTCGCGCATCCTTTTCGACAACAGCATCGTCACATCACTGATCCGAGTGTCCTTGACCGTTCGTCTTCCTTGTCGTTAATCCTGCGTTGTCATGTCCCGAATTCTTCGTCTCTTCCTCGGCGCCTCGCCGATTGAGCATTTCCTGGTGTTCTCCTCGTGATCCGCAAATGTATTTTTCCATGCTGTCAGCGGGTCTTCCAGCGATTTGGTGGTGCGCGGTTTGGACATGGACAGGATCCTGCTAACTTAGTGGGCCCAGTCTCCACAGGAATCCGGACTGATTTATCTAGAGAGGATTGGGAGCCAAAAGATAGCAACGGTTCCTTGGGATGATGTCGTACTCCCAGCACATAGTGTTCTCCGGTACTTACTGCCGAATGCGGTATGATTAGGCTACCTGATCCGCCTGACCTCAAAGTCGATCCCACCGCGATGTCGGATCTAGACTCATCAAACAGCTCTACGGTGCCATACGATCTCAACGCGTTTGCGTTCGAACGTATTCTCGACGAAAGTAGGTTTGATCTCTCCCGATTTTTCCTAGTCAAATACTAGTTATCCTAGATCCAAACTTTCATTATCTGATCGTACTTGGGACGCTCCCTGCACCGCGACAAGACGCAGACGGTGACACGCAGTCCCCTCCCCGCCTCCCTGCCATTCTCCGTATCGAGCGGAGTGCGTTCTCGTCCACGTTCACCGAGCATTTGGCTCGAGGTGTCCTCACGCACACGAAACCTATCGAACATACCGACATTGTACGTCTCCCCCGATCAAGTTCCATGTCCATCATGATTCAAACCATTTCAGTATTCGTGGTTGCATGGTTGGTTGGCGAGCAAGGAAGACGTTCCAGATGTCAAGGTCTCGGTCATCTTTCCCGCAACCGAGCTCCACATTCAAAAGGTACGTCCGTCGTCCTCGTTCTCGCCAACTGCCAGTGATCCCGTCCGATGCGCTGGTAGTACACGAAACAGGAACGTCTCATGGTTCGAGAAACACCCGAGCTGTACCACGCGATCGTGATGCCGTATATCGATGCGATCCCGGCGTCGCGCACGAAATGGTGCGTTTCCCGGTCGCAGCGCCTCGGAACCTGAGATGACGGGCAGATGACAACCATTCACTTGAACATCGCCGCGGCCGCCAACGCCATCCTCCTGGTACCAATCGCGGCCGCCACCGAAAACGCCAAACGCCACGGACATTATCACCTCACCTACCCGTCCAACTCGGTCCTCGGACTTTGATCCACCCCGGGTACACAGGGTTGACGATGTCCTCAACGGCCACGCGGCCGAATCCACCTCCGTCCTCTCTCGCACCCCTCACTTTGTTATCCTCCCCGACATGAAATGGGACCCCTCGGGCCCTATCACGTCGCTCTACCTCCTCGCCATCGCGCGTGATCCGGCGTTGCGCTCCCTGCGCGATCTCCGGGGTGGAGAGGATGGGCATGTCAGGCTGTTGAGAGAGGTGCGGGAAAAGGCGTACGAGGTAGTCAAGGAGCGGTGGGGTCTGTCGAGGGGCGCACTAAGGATGTATGTTCATTACCAGCCATCATATTGTAAGTGTCCGTTCGTCTTTGTGATGGCTGGACTAAACTTGTGTGGTGGAGATCGGTTTCATGTGCACATTGTGCATGCAGAGCAAGAGGGCAAGTTGGGTATGGCGGTGGGACAGGCGCATTTGTTGGAAGACGTCATTGCGATGGTACGCCGATTCTATCAGAGTTGCATGCTTGCTTATGGCAGGACAGCTCGAACATTCGCCACACATCTTTGTTGACCTCACATTGACATACGGACTGGGGTCGCAACACGGACTGTACGACGCCATGGTTGCTGCACAAGTGGACCTAGAAAGTTCCAGCTAGAATCTAGAC
>JBBPTX010001291.1:0-11124 GCA_038094595.1 Pulveroboletus aff. annulatus
GATCTAGATACGTATCTACATAAGTCTATCCCCTAGGCCCAACATGATCGACATGAGGAGTCGGCCTGTAATGGAGATTAATAAGTACATGAGGTTACCAGCCGTTGATCTGCTGCAGGTGGGTAGAATGGAAGATGTCAACAGTAATTAAAGATAAGGGGTCACATCACAGTGATGGGGTGACTGATGTGAGGTCTGTGATGATCACAAGGTATTAAATACGTGCTGTGATCTGTGGGGCGAAAGGTAAAGGGTAAAGTGAAGCCCACAGATCTGGAAGGGCCCATAGATCCCCTGTGTCTAGCACAGTGTCTATGTTGGGTTTTCCCTTGATAAGATAAAGAAAAGCGTTCATTATGCGCAAAGTAAAGATGAAAAATATATAACTGTAACACTACCCCCCATCTAAGGATCAACTTCCAGGCGATCAAAAGGGTGTGTCAATGGAAGAGTGAGATCTTCGCGTTTGTTAAAGCATCGTATAAATGCCGAATGAGACATCTGCAACCTTCGAGGTGCAGAAGGATACTCCCTATGGAAATCGCCGATGGCATCAAGCGCACCTGGTAGAAGATGATCTTCTGGTTCCCAAGTTCGATCTGTCTCATCATAGCCTAGCCAATGGACCAGGTATTCAAGGTGATGATCTTTGAATCTACTAGCGATGATTCTTTCTACTTCATATAAATTATCTCGGTCCTCGGTTACCTGTATAGGGCCGGGAGCGATAACAGGTTGTCCCTGAAGCCTTTCTTTATAAGGCTTAACCTGTGATATATTAACAGTTGGATGGATTCGCATAGAAGATGGTAAACGGAGGGTTACTGCATTATCCCCAACTAGCATGATGATATCATATGGCCCTAACCATCATTCTGTTAACTTGCAACTTGCACGCAGCAACCTTAAGTTATCTGTGGAAAGCCACACTTTATCTCCAACGTTATAGGGAGGAGTCTCCTTTCTATGTTTATCAGCTTGCGCTTTCATGCATAGCTGAGCTTGTTCTAGATTTAACTTAGTTTGCTCCATCACATCGTGTAGGGTAGATAGGAATTCATTGGCAGCTGGTGCCTTGGAGGATGATGCAATGGGTTCTATTCCCATCCACGGAATGTAGGAATGAGTGACTTCAAATGGAGACTTCTTTGTGGAGGCTTGCCTCTTAGAGTTATAGCTGAATTGCGCGATGGGTAACCATTGTGCCCATTCGCCTTGGCACTCTGCGCAGAATATTCTTAAATACTGCTGCACGTCCCTGATCATTCTTTCTGTCTGACCATCTGTTTGTGGGTGATGTGCGGTAGATAAGCATTGCTTTATATTAAGCTTCTTGCATAGCTCTGCCATGACTTGCGAAGCAAACTGTGGTCCTCGATCGGACACGATAGATAGTAGGATTCCGTGGTGCTTGAAGATGTGGTGAAGGTAGAGACTCGCTGTCTCAATGGCGGACATTGTCTTGCGACAGGGGATAAGCATCACTTCTTTTGAGAAGCGATCTACAGCTACGAGAATGCTGTCTGATCCGTTACTTTCTGGCAGATCGGTGACAAAATCAACAGATATGTCCTGCCAGGGTCCACTAGGGACTTCTAAAGGTTGTAATAAACCAGAGTTAGGCTGGTTGGAAGGCTTCATTCGTGCACATCGATCGCAACGAGATACATAATCTTTGATCTGAGTTGTGATGCCAGGCCACCAATAGTGACGTAAGACTAATTCAATAGTCTTTTCATTTCCGGGATGACCTGCCATAGGCGAGTCGTGACATAATTTAAGGGTCTTGATTCTTAAATCTTCATTATCTTCGTTTTTGGCCAGAACGAATAACTGGTTTCCTTCTTGGTAAAGAAGCCCATTCGCTTCTTCACACACTTTGTATTCTTTACATAGCTTCTGTATTTCCGTCTCCGTCAGGAGACATGTTTGATTAAATATGTCTTGATGTAGCTATGCCCCTTCATCGTAGATTGCGACTTTGGATGATGTTGTCCTTATCCGCTCTGGGGATATCATAGTTATGCCTTTGTTGTCGTCTTCTATTCCTTAGGCATGGTCTTCTCTTCTAGAGAGAGCGTCTGCCTTCGCATTGGACAATCCTGGTTTGTATACAAAGGTGTAATTAAATCTAGATAGGTATTGCGCCCATCTAGCTTGTCTCCTAGACAGATCTTGTGCTTTCATGAAATATTGAAGGTTAGCATGATCATTCCATACTTCAAATGGATGTTCTGTTCCTTCTAAATAGTGGCGCCATTGTTCTAGCGCTCTGATGATGCTTAGCATTTCTTTGTCTGCAATAGGATAGTTTCTTTCTTCAGGTGACATTGAATGCGAGCTAAATGCCACTGGGTGCCATTTTTCTTCTTTTAATATAGATAGTACTGCCCCTGTTGCGTAGTCAGAGGCGTCTGTTTCTAATCGGAATTGACAATCAATGTCTGGATAGGCGAGAATAGGAGCTGTGGTGAATCGTTCTTTTAGTTTATCAAAAGCGTCCTGTTGCGTGGAATCCCATCTCCAGGGAATGTCTTTCTTTAGGAGGTCATTCAATGGCCTAGCGACTTGTGCATATCCTTCTATGAAACGACGATAGTAGTTGGCAAGACCGAGAAAGCTTCGCACCCCTTTCATGTTAGTGGGTGCTGGCCAGTCTAAGATGGCATCGACTTTCTTTCGATCCATCTTGATCCTATCTTGTCCTACAACCATCCCCAAATAGTCGACTTCCTTCTTGAAAAAGTGACACTTCTCTGGTTTGGCAAAGAGATCATTCTCTTCTAGTTGTTTTAGTACCCTTTTGACGATTTCTGCATGCTCCTGTTCATTATCTGTTTTGGTAAATATCATAACGTCGTCGATGTAAACTACCACGACATCTTCCATATCTGCGAATAATTCATTCATCATGGTTTGGAAGGTGGCTGGGGAATTGCACAATCCAAAGAACATAACCAGGGGTTCGAAAGTTCCCTTATGCGTAACGAAGGCTGCTTTCCATTCGTCACCTTCCTTGATGCGTACATTGTTGTATCCCCATCTGAGGTCCAACGTTGTGAATAGCTTGGCTCCTTTTAATTGATCTACGAGTTGTGATATAAGAGGGAGAGGATAGTTATTTCGCACTGTCTGCGAGTTTAGATATCGATAGTCTTGTACCATGCGTTTCCTTCTGTCTTTCTTTGGCATGAAGAAGACTGGTGACGTTTGAGGAGATTTAGAAGGTCTGATGTATCCTTTGGACGATTGATCTTCTAACCAATCTAATACTTCCTTCTGTTCGTCTGCACTCAGGGGTATGAGTCTTCCCTTCTTCGGTTGAAAGTCTTCCTTAAGGTCTATGGCATGATCCCAAGACTTTCGTGTGGGCATTCTGGTGGATGCCTTTTCTTCAAATACTTTTAGATGCTTGTGATAGCATTCTGGAACGAGCTCTGCAGCGGATTTCTTTTGATCCATGAGGGATTTCAATTTTTCGTCCACTGCTTGTCCTATTCTAATGTTTCGTTCTTATTTTGCATTTTGTTCCTTTTCTAATGTTTTTATGGTTTCATATACTTTAAATTGAGCTTCCTGCTCTTCCTTTTCTAATAGCCTGAGATATACGCTTTTATCTCTGAGCTCCCAACATTCCTTTCCACAACTTCTTAATTTTATTTCCCCAGTCTTCCAGTCGATGTCTGGGTTGTGTTTCTTTAACCAAGAGTAGCTGATCCCCATCTGGTTCTTTCCTAGGCTGGTAACTTCTGCTTTGACTATCTCTCGATGTCCTATGTAATCTAGCAAGAGGGACGTGACATGCGTGATCTTGCCTGCTTCGTTCTGAGTACCGTCTACGTTATAGACGGTAAGGGGTTGTGCGAGTTATCTTAATGGGAGAGCATGTTGCATTGCAAATACATTATCTACAAAGACGCAGTTTGCGCCAGAGTCCAGGAGTGCTGATACTGAAATAAAATCTTGATCAGTGTTTTTGGGTTTTACCTTTATCTTCATTTTTAGTTCGCTATCAATTTTGAGCGATCTGCAAAAGATTCCTTCATCTGGGATTTGATCTGCAGGTGAGATCGAAGGATTAGCTTCTTTGAAGAGGAATTAAGCACCGGTATAATGCCCCGGCCGAGCCTCTAAGAGGACTCCTCTGTCGGCAAAGAAGAATTTATAATAGTAGAGGGCGCTGCCTCCGTATCGTAAACATGTAGACTAGAGAAACGATTGTCCGTTGGAAAGTGTACCTGCTTATGCTTACCTTTGCCTAGATCAGACCCAGTTCCTGGTTCTAGGCTCTGCCTTTTCCCAATTTCTTATTCTCGGTGTCTTCGACGTCCTTGAAGAATGCCCTTGCTTCTTCGAACGTCATACCCCTTATTGCTGCCGTGGGGTCACGTTCTTTTCCTTTTTCGGCTTGCGTGCCGAGTGTATAGATGTGTTCGGTGCTTTTTACGTCATCCGAGGACGCGTTCCTTACTTGCCATCATCAGCAATCTTTCTTGTGGCCATTGGACCATCCACAAAGTTCACATTTGGTCAAGGGTTTCTTACATTGTTTTGCGAAGTGGCCGGTTTCTCTGCAGTTATAGCAGGATTTGGCTCCTTTCTGAGCTGCTGATATGTCCATTGCATTTGGATCTTTACTTGGTTTGGACCCAAACCTGAATTGAGTACATCCCCTGATGAGATCTAGGCTCTCAAGGCGGTGCCCTACACTTCTTAATGTTTTCATTGTTTCATGAACCGTAGTTTTCCTTAACCCATTTTTCCAGATATAGTCCATGATATATCGTTTGACGTTTTGCTCTAGGAGGTATACTCCATGTGGATCTCCTAGTTCAGCCTTTTCATATTCTGCATACCATTTGATGAGAAAATCGTCAATTGGTTGAGTATTGCCCTATTTCATGTCATTGATCTTCTTGGTAGCCCTGTCCTTGACATTACTACCCCTGAATAGATCTCTTAATTCTCCTTCAAGATCCGTCCAACTGTACCCTTGATTTGTATAGAGACGTTGTAACCTTAGTTGCGCAAAAGGTCCTGCCCTTGGTCCTTTCAGCCTAAATAGGACTGCTAGTATCGCGTCTCCGCTGTGAGGGGTTATGGCGTGTTGATTTATCTGGATCCATGCCTGTATCTTTGCCCACCATTCATCGAATTTGGCAAATGATCCATCGAAGTCTCCTGGGTCTGCGAAGACTTCTACTTTTCGTGATGTATTAATACTGGGTTTCGTTGACGTTGCCCCTGATCCACTTGGGGTTGGTTGTCTAGTTGGTGGTTTTGGTTGTACTAGGGTGCTGAGCATCCCTTGAATGTTTGTTAGTGCGTCGTTCATTTTTGCCATTTTGTCTCTCATTGTGAAATAGCGCTGTTCTTGCTCTGCTGTATATTGTGCAATGGTGTTTAGCTGGTCATGCCAGTCGATATTTGGGTTGGTGAGGGCGGCAACGTAATCTGCAACGGAAATAGCCATTGTGATTTGTAAAGAGGATATGAATGATAGCTAGTATTTGTAGGATTTGTACTGTTGTACTCGAAGTTGGACTCTGCTAAAACAATCGTTCCTTCTGATTGTTTGTGGATACTCGCGTTTCTGCATTTTAATGCGAGGTTGTTCTCTTTCTTGTTCCTCTGAGGCTTCTCTGTATCGCCTCCTTGCTATGCTCGCTTCTCTGATAAACTGCTGTGCACCTAGAGTTGCTTCTAGGCGAATGTTACGTGGTGCTACTGGCCACGCAAATGGATCAGACTGAGGGGATTTGGATGGACTCCACTCAGGGGTGGTTGGATATCTAAGCGAGGCTAAGTCTATGACGGGGCTAAGGGTTTGAGCTGATGGTGTGGGTTCTCAATAGTAGGTGTGACCTGTGTATCTGATATCGGTGGCGATTAAGTCGACTTCACCTCTGTTTCTGAAGCTGTGTGGTTCTAGGTCTTGTTCAACAAGTTGTCAGAACTCTTCTTCTGTGGCCGCAACGTCTGGCCAGTCGTTTGGATCCTCTTCACTCTCTGTGCTCGCAGTTGCAAGCGAGTACTCCCTGGGCTCTTCTTTTACTGGTAATCCTACTGCTACTGGTACGTCTACTAACTCCCAAGGTCTGGCTGGATCGACGTTGGGAAGATAGGCTGCGAAGGGGAGAAGAGATTGGTGAAAGGTGATGGGCACTTGATAGCAAGCCCCTGTTAGCGCTATCCTAAAATACCCGAAGACGCGCTCACTTGCGAGAGCCTGGGTGCAAGAGAGAAGGCTAGACGCGTCTGCTTTTCTTGAAGATAGTGAAAGGGTGAAGGATTGTTGACAGTCTAGTTCTAGTGTTGCGACTACAATTTCTTGCAGGCGATCACTATCTAAACGTTGAGCGGAGAGATTATCTTATAAGGGGTGCTTTGTAGGTAGTGGACAAGAGAACTAGACTGGAGACTGAGCTCCGTCCAGTCCTGCTTTATATACTATCCTACATGTAGATACATGTTGTGTACCGATCTAGATACGTATCTACATAAGTCCATCCCCTTGGCCCTAAGTGATCGACATGCAGCCTACTGCTTGCGGCGGAGACTAACATACATGAGGTTTCCAGCCGTTGATCTGCTGCGGGTGGTAGAATGGAAGATGTCAACGGTAATTAAAGATAAGGGATCATGTTGCAGTGATGTGGGTGACTGTGTGAAGGTCTGCAACGATCACAGTGATTAAATATGTTCTGTGATCAGTGGGGCGAAAGGTGAAGAGCTGAAGGTGAAGCCCACTGATCTAGAAGGGCCCGTAGATCCCCTGTGACTAGCACAGTGTCTAGGTCGGGTTTTCCCTTGATAAGATAAAGAAGCGTTCGTTAAGTGTTATGTGCTAAGTTAAGATGGAAAAATATATAGCTGTAACATTTACCTTTATCTTCATTTTTAATTCGTTATTGATTTTAAGCGATCTACAAAAGATTCCTTCATCTGGGATTTGATCTGCAGGGGAGATCGAAGGGTTAGCTTTCTTAGAAGAGGAATTAAGCACCGGTGTGACGCCCCGGCCGAGCCTCTGAGAGGGCTCCTCTATCGGCAAAGAAGTAGAAATAATAGTGGAAGGCACTGCTTCCGTATCGTAAACATGTAGACTAGAGAAACGATTGTCTGTTGGAAAGTGTACCTGCTTACACTTACCTTCGCCTAGATTAGACCCAGTTCCTGAATCTAGGCTCTGCCTTTTGCCGACTTCTTATTTTCGGCATCTTCGACGTCCCTGAAGAACACCCTTGCTTCTTCAAATGACATGCCCCTTATTGCTGCCGTAGGGTCACGTCCTTTTCCTTTTTCGGCTTGTGTGCCGGGTGTGTAAATGTGTTCAGTGCTTTTAACGTCATCCGAGGATGTACTCCTTACTTGCCTTTGTCGGCAATCCTTCTTGTGGCCGTTGGACCATCCACAGAGATCACATTTGGTGGAGGGCTTTTTGCATTGTTTAGCGAAGTGGCCTGTTTCGCCACAATTGTAGCAGGACTTTGCGCCTTTCTGCGTTGCGCTTATGTCCATTGCATTTGGGTCTTTGGGTTTGGATCCAAATCTAAATTGTGTTTGCCCTCTGATAAGATCAAGACTTTCAAGACGGTGTCCCACGGATCTCAAGGTTTCCATTGTTTCATTGACTGTGGTTTTCCTTAGACCGTTTTTCCAAATATAGTCCATGATATATCTCTTGACGTTTTGTTCTAGGAGGTATACTCCATGTGGATCCCCTAGTTCGGCCTTTTCATATTCTGCGTACCATTTTACAAGGAAATCGTCGATTGGTTGCGTATTTCCTTGCTTCATTTCGTTTATCTTTTTTACAGCTCTATCTTTGACGTTACTCCCTCTGAAGAGGTCTCTCAATTCTCCTTCGAGGTCTGCCCAACTATACCCTTGATTTGTAAAGAGTCTCTGCAATCTTAGTTGTGCGAAGGGTCCTGCCCTTGGCCCTTTTAGTCTGGATAAGACTGCTAGGATCGCGTCACCGCTTTGTGGTGTTATTGCATGCTGATTGATAAGTATCCAGGATTGGATTTTTGCCCACCACTCATCAAATTTGGCAAACGATCCATCGAAATCTCCCGGATCTGCGAAAACTTCTACTTTTCTGGACGTATTGATAGTTGGTTTTGTTTGTGTCGCCCCAGATCCGCTTGGGGTTGGCTGTCTCGTGGGTGGTCTTGGTTGTCCAGCCAATGTCTGGATCATTTGTTCAATTCGTGCAACCGCATTCTTTAATTGTGCAATTTCGCTACTGAGATGGTCGTATCTGTTATCTTGCATTTGTGCGAATTGTGCAATTGCTTCTAAGTGATTGGCACCTGTGTCTGCAAAAGTGGTGCGGAGATCGTTGGCTGAAATGGGAATAAAAGACATTGTGATTGCGAAGTGTGGTAACTAGTATTTGTAAGATTTTCTTTGTTGAACCCTTAGTTGTATTCGACTATAGCGATCGTTCCTTCTGATCGTTTGTGGATATTCTCTATGCTGCCTCTTAGCGCGAGGTTGTTCTTCTTCGTTCTCCTCTGATTGTTCTCTGTATCGCCTTCTTGCGACACTGATCTCTCTCTCTGCTATTTGTGCTCCTAGGGTTGCTTCTAGGCGGATGTTACGTTGTGCTGTAGGCCAGGCGAAAGGGTCGTGGCCTATGACGTCAGGGATAGGGGTAGAAGGTTGTCTAAGCGAAGCTAGATCTGTTGCTGGGCTTAGGGTTTGTGATGAGGGTGTAGGGTCCCAGTAGTATGTGTGACCGGTGAATCTTAGATCGGTGGCAATGACGTCTACGTCTGCACCGTTTCCGAAACTTTCAGGGCGGAGATCTTGTTCCAAGATCCTCCAAAACTCTTCTTCTGTGACTGCCGGGTCTGGCCAGTCGTTGGGGTCTTCTTCACTCCCTGTACTCGCTCTTGGTAGCAAGATCTCCCTGGGCTCTTCTTTAACTACGGGTTCTGCTAAGGCTACGGGTACTTCTACTAATTCCCAAGGGGTGGCTGGGTCGACCCAAGGGGTGTATGCTGCAAAGGGGAGAAGGGATCGGTGAAAAGTAATAGGCACTAGGTGTGCGCTTTTGTTAGCGTGTGCTAGATGCCCCTGATGGACGCGCTCACTTGCTTAGAGCCTGTGGTAGCGAAGTGGGAGGCTTAGTACGCGGTTGGCTGGTTTAAGTGGTTGGGTACGAAGATAATAGACAGTCTAGTTCTAGTGTTGCGTCTACAAGTTTTTGCAGGCAACCACTTAAAAGCTAGGTGTCGAGAGGAGCGTTTTCTTAAGATACTACTTTGTAGGAGAGGAGCAAGAGAACTAGACTGGAGACTGAGCTCCGTCCAGTCTCGCTTTATATACTATTCTACGTGTAGGTACATGTTATGTATCGATCTAGATACGTATCTACATAAGTCCATCCCCTAGACCCAACATGATCAACATGAGGAGTTGTCCTGTAACGGAGATTAATAAGTACATGTGATTACCAGCCGTTGATCTGCTGCGGGTGGGTAGAATGGAAGATGTCAACGGTAATTAAAGATAAGGGATCACATCACAGTGATGAGGTGACTGATGTGAGGTCTGTGATGATCACGAGGTTTTAAGTACGTGTTGTGATCAGTGGGGCGAAAGGTGAAGAGCTGAAGGTGAAGCCCACTGATCTAGAAGGGCCCGTAGATCCCCTGTGTCTAGCACAGTGTCTACGTCGGGTTTTCCCTTGATAAGATAAAGGAAGCGTTCGTTATGCATTTAAGTAAAGATGAAAAATATATAGCTGTAACAGACAGAAGTACAGAAGTTATGTAAAGAATATCAAGTGTGTGAAGAAGCGAATGGGCTTCTTTACCAGGAAGGAAACCGGTTATACGTTCCGGCCAAAAATGGAGATAACGAAGATCTAAGAATCAAGACCCTTAAATTATGTCATGACTCACCTATGGCAGGTCATCCCAGATATGAAAAGACTATTGATCTAGTCTTACGTCACTATTGGTAGCCTGGTGTCACAACTCAGATCAAGGACTATGTATCTCGATGTGATCGATGCGCACGAATGAAACCCTCCAACCAGCCTAGCTCTGGCTTATTGCAACCTCTAGAAGTCCCTAGTGGACCCTGGCAAGACATATCTGTCGATTTTGTCACCGATCTGCCAGAAAGTAATGGATCTGACAGCATTCTAGTAGCTGTGGATTGCTTCTCGAAAGAAGTGGTGCTTATCCCTTGTCGCAAGACGACATCCACCATCGAGACAGCAAGTCTCTACCTCCATCACATCTTCAAGCATCATGGAATTCCCCTATCTATAGTGTCCGATCGAGGACCACAGTTCGCTTCACAAGTCATGGCAGAGCTATGCAAGAAGCTTAATATAAAACAACGTTTATCTACTGCACATCATCCACAAACAGATGGTCAAACAGAAAGGATGATCAGGGACGTGCAACAGTATCTAAGAATATTCTGCGCAGAGCGTCAAGATGAATGGGCACAATGGTTACCCATTGCACAATTCAGTTATAATTCTAAGAGGCAAGCCTCAACAAAGAAGTCTCCCTTTGAAGTCACTCGTTCTTACACTCCACGCATGGGAATAGAACCCATTGCATCATCCTCCAAGGCACCAGCTGCCGATGAATTCCTAGCCACCCTACACGATGTGACGAAGCAAACTAAATTAAATTTAGAACAATTTCAGCAACGCATGAAGATGCAAGCTGATAAACATAGAAAGGAGACTCCTCCCTATAACGTTGGAGATAAAGTGTGGCTATCCACAGATAACTTAAGGTTGCCGCGTGCAAGTCGCAAATTAACAGAACGATGGCTAGGGCCATATGACATCATCACACTAGTTGGGGATAATGCAGTAACCCTTCGCTTGCCATCCTCTATGCGAATCCATCCAACCGTTAACGCATCACGGGTTAAGCCTTATAAAGAAAGGCTTCAGGGACAACCTGTCATCGCTCCCAGCCCTGTACAGGTAACCGAGGACCAAGATAATTTATACAAAGTAGAAAGAATCATCGCTAGTAGATTCAAAGGTCGTCGCCTTGAATACCTGGTCCATTGGCTAGGCTATGATGAGACAGATCGAACTTGGGAACCGGAAGATCATCTTCTACCAGGTGCGCTTGA
>JBBPTX010001292.1:0-11121 GCA_038094595.1 Pulveroboletus aff. annulatus
ACATAAGTCCATCCCCTTGGCCCTAAGTGATCGACATGCGGCCTACTGCTTGCAGCGGAGATTAACATACATGAGGATTCCAGCTGTTGATCTGCTGCGGGTGGTAGAATGGAAGGTGTCAACGGTAATTAAAGATAAGGGATCACATCACAGTGATGGGGTGACTGATGTGAGGTTTGTGATGATCACGAGATATTAAATACGTGCTGTGATCAGTGGAGCGAAGTGTGAAGACTAAATGTGAAGCCCACTGATCTAGAAGGGCCCGTTAGATCCCCTGTGTCTAACACAGTGTCTTCTGTCGGGTTTACCCTTGATAAGATAAAGGAAGCGTCCATATGCGCAAAGTAAAGGTGAAAAATATATAGCTGTAACATTAGGTAAGGTCACATGTAGTCCTACAAATGCCTAAGACCTACATAGTAGGGTCAATGAGTCAATAGGTCAAGGTGTTGATGATGCATCCATGGGGTTGCTGGGTCAATATACCATCAAGGATGTTAATGGGTCAAGGTAACTAGCCATGGGGTTGTTGGATTAGTGTACCATCAAGAATGTTAATGGGTCTAGGGTAACCTATGCCTAGCTTGGCAGTAAGATCAAGGGTTTGAGATAAAACACATGAAGGCTTTAAGCCAAGCATGAAGCATTTACTTAATAGTAGAATGAAGACTGTGGAGCAATGATGATGGTATTCCCTAGGACTATCTAGACAACAAGCTGTAGGAAGAACTAGGTTATGGAAGAGGAGCATAAGGCTCGGTTGATGAGTATGTATAAGAAAGGTGTTATGTGTGACCTTGGGTAAGGTCACATGCAGACCTACTAATGCCTAACAGGGTCAGAGGGTCAGTTGTTTGTATATATGATGATGTAGAGCCAGCTATGGAGTCGCTGGGTCAAGGGTATTGTCAAGGGTGTTTGACGAGTCAAAGGTAACCACTGTCTAGCTTGACTAGCAGGTCATAGGATCAAGGGTTCAAGACACACGAAGGCGGATGGGCTGTCAAGTGAAGCACTCACTTAATGGTAGAGCGAAGACATGAGGAACTTAGATAGATTGCTTAGAGTAACTAGGTGGGGAGCTATAGGTAGAACTAAGCTAAGGGAAAGAGACAAAAGGCCCTGTTGAAGGGTTTATATAGTGAAACAAAATGGCGTGACAGTTATGTGTCATAGGTTAAGGACCAGCATGGGAAGTGGTGTTAGAAATGGATGGAATGTCATAGAATCCATGCGTGAGAGAGAAACATTAAGGGCTGGCACATGCAGCATGAGAAGAGCAGAAGAAAAGAAGTACCTGCACAGTCAGGGATAAGCATGCTTATGAGAGATATGGAGCGTCGTAGAACGACATGGGATAAGTGAGGGTAAGCATGAGAAAGGAAACGATTAGTCCAATAGTGAAAGTAAAGAAAAAGTGTTCATCCTGCAGGCAAATCGTAACATTACCCCCTGAGTAACCTGAAGCTATGGTGAGGATTCCTTACAATTCCCTAAAGGCGGGTCCTAGGGAACCAGTGATGTTGGCATAACCGACATCGTCTAGTTCATCTCCATCCTTGTAAGGGGAAGGGGTGTGTGGAGAGGATGGCACAGGATGGTATGAGTATTGGGAGGAGAAGGACAACTGACGAGAGGTGCAGCAGGGTGTGGTTCGATAGACGACTTGTCTGTTGTGGAATGCGGCTTGGGGTCGGCGTGGTGTAGAAGTGGACAAGGAAGAAGCACGAGAAGAGGTGAGGCGAGAAGCGAGAAGCGAGAGGGCGAGAGGCTCCCGGACAATGGGTGAGAGAATGGCCAGGTGCTCATCAGAGGCATCCCGTGCAGATATACTGCTGACAGGATAGTTGGATATGTCTGAGACAGTTACACTGGAAGCATCGTTGATTGAAACAAGGGTGTCTGAGATAGACGTGATCTCTGCCATTACAACCAGTCCACCAGTCGTTGAGCACTTGCCTATGGATAGGTGACCCATCTCTCAGGACTTCGTTCCCAAGTCCTTGACCCACAGCAGCAAGATCTTGGAAGTGGTTATCAATGTCAAGGAGGAAGATATCATAACTGTTACATTTCACAGCGGCGCTATGTCTTTTATTCCCTTTTCCTTCATTCATGCTTACTTCCTCACCCATTTCCATGGACTATGCTCAGTACATATTTATTTGTAGCCTCATCTTTCCTTCGTTCTTGTGCTACCAAGAACCTCCGTACTCCACTCCTATAGGTAGAGCTATGTTCTCGCTCTCCTTCTTTCCCTCTTCTTCGTTCACCTTTTACCTTTTCCTCTTCTCGCTGATACTTAGATACTCATTCTTCATATCAGCTTGTGATGGATGCTTTGACTACTCTTAGACATCAGCCTCCATGTAGCTTTACAGATTTCATTCTGCTTTGTCCTTTGATTCTACAGCTTATCACCTCTCTCGTAGTTTATAGCCTTCATGTAGTTTACAAGGACATCGTCCTTACTTAGTTCTTAGACCTATGGCCTGTCACCTAGTAGCACTAGCAATCCATTTGCCTTTGCTCCTCAGTCTTCATTCTACTATTAAGTGAACGCTTCACACTCGGCTCGTTGCCTTCGTGTGTCTTAGAACTCTCGAACTTTAGACCCGCTTGTCAAGCTAGGCAGCAGTTACCTTAGACCCGTCTACATCCCTGACGGCACTCCAGATCCAGCATCCCCACAGCTGGCCTTACGTCGTCATATACACGAACAACTGACTCTCTTGACCCTGCTAGGTGTTAGTAGGTCTACACACGACCATACCCAAGGCCACACGTAACAGTAACCCATCTGGAAGGCATGGGAGTATAGCTGGTAGCGCACATGATAGATAAAGTCCTGCATAGTCCTGCCAAGGGTGGTGTGAGGAAAAACCAGGTCTGAGCCAGAGATGAAGACAGCAATGTGGTTTAACTGCATGGCAGTTTCAAACCACATATAAATAGGGGAACCATCCGAAGAATAAACACTAATAGGAACACGGAGACGATCATTAGACATTAACATGTGAAAGCGAACATAGTTCTCATTGGTAAAGCGCTCTTCATGGAGCCAGTTAACATGTCAGTGAGTGGAAACGTCCAGGGGCATCTGAGAGTCCCATCCTGAGTGTGCGATGAGGGAGTCTGAGCTGGGTGCACAGATAAGCTGGGAGCGGTGAACACCTAGAAATGAGGGGGGTCCAGGAGAAGATTCCCGATGGGGCAGAGGAGTGAACACTGGAGAGGATTGGATCCTGTCTGAGATGGGGGAGATGTGGGACTGGGAAAAATCACCAACAAGAGTGGCAAAGTTAACTGGCTGTGAGGTGGTGGGGAGAGTAGGAGAGACCCTCTCGGGGTTGGTAGTGGGAACGCGGACGGTACTGGGGTTCGTGGAGGGTGTAGCAGCAGGGGCATCAATGTGGGTGAATTCAATGGCCATAAGTAAAAGTTGGAGTGGTTTTATCTACATTGTGGTGTAGATGCAGGTGAGAGAGAGAAGGTGCGGGGGTGTCATCTTTTATAATTGTCGAGTAGCTCTGATGAATGTTTCAGGTTCTGCTTGGGCTCCCATGATTCTTCTTCTGTGGAGTACTCTTTCCATCGGATCAGGTACTAGCAGGCCGATGGCATACCACAATGCTGTATGATTCGTTCTATTTCGTATTCTTCTTGTCCTTTGACAAGATCTGGAGGTGGTGTAGGGAAGTTTGGGCCATGACATCGTTTTTGCAATAGGGTGATAACAACAAAGCGTGGAACATGTTATGAATTTTCCATGTTTGTGGGAGTTGGAGGTGATAGGAAATGGGGGAAATGATGTCAGAGATAACAAAGGGGCCTTTGTGTTTTGCGGCGAACTTCAGATTTTGGATGGACCTTTTAAGATTCCTGGCCTCTAGCCAAACTCATTGTCCCTTCTCAAAGGGCACAAGTTTCGACCTAGAACTGGATGCCATGACTTGACACACAAGTTCATGGGATGCGAGGGCTTCTTCTCGCAGAGCGGTCAGCTCCTTGAGATGGGTTTCGATGGTGGGAATCTTGGTATCGATGATCACTAAGGGAAGGGCACAGGGTTCATATCCCATCATGAGGAAGAACGGGGATTTGCTGGTGATGGAGTGGGGGCGGTGATTGTGCATGAATTTGGCATAGGAGATGTGCTCAGACCAAGTAGAAGGGTGATCTCCACAGTAAATGCAAAGATATGTTTCGACTTCCTGGTTGACACATTTAGTTTCACCATCAGTCTGAGGATGGTACACGGTGGATAGGGAGAGGTCGTAGTTCAGAAGTCAGCCAAGCTCTTTGGTGAAGGTGGAGGCAAATTGTGGGCCACGATCGGAGATGATCTTGTCATAGAGGCTGAAACAGAGGTAAACCTTGTGGAAAAAGAGTACTGCTATGACTTTGGCAGTGATAGATTTCTTAGTGGGGCAAAGAATTACCCCCTTAGTAAGGCTGTGGTCCACCATGGCCAATAATGAGTCGAATCCTCTGGACATTGGGAGATCAGTGATTAGATCACAGGAGATTTGTTGGAAGGGGCAGGAGCAAGAGGAAGAGAGGGGGATGAGAGGGGGAGCAGTAGGATGGGTGTTGGACTTGTTGCATTGGCACACGGCACATCTGTTAACATAGGAATGAACAAAAGTGGCAAGGCCAGGCCACCAGAACTCATCCATCCCCTAGGCCCAACATGATCGACATGAGAAGTTGGCCTGTAGCGGAGATTAATAAGTACATGAGGTATCTAGCCGTTGATCTGCTGCGGGTGGTAGAATGGAAGGTGTCAACGGTAATTAAAGATAAGGGATCACATCACAGTGATGGGGTAACTGATGTGAGGTCTGTGATGATCACGATGTATTAAATACATGCTGTGAACAATGGGGCGAATGTGAAGGAGTGAAAGTGAAGCCCATTGTTCTAGAAGGGCCCATAGATCCCCTGTGTCTAGCACAGTGTCTAGGTTGGGTTTTCCCTTGATAAGATAAAGGAAGTGTCCATATGCGCAAAGTAAAGTGTAAAAAATATATAGCTGTAACAAATAGTATATAAAGCGAGACTGGACGGAGCTCAGTCTCCAGTCTAGTTCTCTTGTTCCCTGCCTACAAAGTTCCCCCCTAAGATAGTCATTCCACTCAATGTTTAGAGATAGTGATTGTCCTGCAAGATTGTAGTTGCAACATCTTATCTCTGACACCTTCCATTCTACCATCCATAGCAGATCAATGGCTGGATATCTCATGTATGTATTAATTAATCTCCACTATAGGCTGACTCCTTATGTCAATCATGCTGTTAAGACTGTGCACTCCTGGTCACTCTGGTTGGAGATCTGAGGGCAAAAGGTCTGAAGGACAAGAGAATAGGGGTCAGAAGTGCAGAGGTGGGAATGGAGATGGAGGCAAAGAGGGTAGGACTTGATACAGGATTTATGTGTTGTGCCTTGCCACAGACATGATGTCCTATTTGAGCATAACAGGACAGAAGACAAAGAAGATGACAGAAGAATGATGATATTATAGGAGGTGATAGAGGTAATCCGAGATGACCAAGAGGCTATGTCTAGGGTTCAATATTTGTGCTACTGACTACAATGGAGGTTGGACTATATATACTTGGAGGTGTAGCACCCAAGGATTGAAGGGTGAGTAAGGAGGGACTACAGATTGGTAAGTTTAGAATGAAGACAATGTTGGGAAACAGAGAACCTAATGGAGGCTATGTATGGAGAATGGAGGTATATGGAAGTGAGGGGCAATGCTACTGGAAGAAAGGTTACTGAGTGCCCAAGAAGTGCCAAGCCAATAAAGGTGTAAGAGCATTAGAGATCAATGCTCCTGAGGGAACTCTAAGGTGGATTATACCAGAGGAGTGTTGAAGTGTACTGGAGGTGGTCAAAATGGACTGGAGGTAGCTGAGGTGAAGCTTGGACAGGGGTGGGAAGTTATGATTGTGACACATGCTGAGCCTAGAGATGAATATAAGTAGATATGTATCTAGATCAATACACAATATCAAGTCTGTAAACTTCAGACTAGTCCAAGACTACATGAAGAGGAATAGGGTATGGAGGTACAGTGTTACACATGGCCTTGGGTAAGGTCGTGCATAGACCTACTAACACCTAGCAGGGTCAAGGGTTCAGTCGTTCGTATATACAACAATGTAGGACTAGCCATGGGGATGCTAGGTCGAGGGTACTGTCAAGGGGTACTGTTAGCCTAGCTTGGCATAACGGGTCATAGAGTCAAGGGTTTGGACACACAAAGGCTGATGGGCCATTGGGTGAAGCGCTTACTTAATGGTAGAGCAAAGACACAAGGAGCAAAAGTGAATAGATTGCTAGTGCTAACTAGGCAACAAGCCGTAGGTAGAACTAAGCTAGAGAGAAGAGATGAAGAGCCCTGTTGAAGAGTTTATATAGTGAAGTACCAGTGTGACTGTTACATGTCACAATGGTTAAGGGCTGGCATGGGAAGCAGTGTTAGAAATGGAGAGAACAATAAAGAATCCATGCATAAGAAGGAGATGTTAAGGGCCAGCACAGATGGCGTGAGAAGAGCAGAAAAGAAAGAGTACCTGTGTAGTGAAGGATGAGCATGCTTACGAGATGTATGGAATGTCATAGAACGACATGGAAAGATATGAGTTAAGCATGAGAAACGGAAAGATTAGTCCAATAATGAAAGAAAAGAAAAAGCGTTCATCTTGTAAGCAGATCGTAACATACAGAGGTGTGAGTGTGAATAAGGAGAAGGAGACAGAGGTGGTCAGGACTTTGATGTAGAACTTATATGTCATATCCTTATACAGACTGAAGTCCCTGAGGTAATAGAAAGAGGGTAAAGAGGAAGTTCAGAAGATAGGACTTATTTGATATTCATACTGAAGTGTTATGGAGTACAGATGTAGATTTATATAGAGGAGGGACTATCTTAATGTGGACTTGTAGATGAGGACAAAGAGAACTAGACTGGAGACTGAGCTCTGTCCAGTCTTGTTTTATATACTACTCTACCTATAGATATATATTGTGTATTGATCTAGATATGTATCTACATAAGTCCATCCCCTAGACCCAACATGATCAACATAAGAAGTCAGCCTATAGCAGAGATTAATAAGTACATGAGGTATCCAGCCATTGATCTGCTGTGAGTGGTAGAATGGAAGGTATCAATGGTAATTAAAGATAAGAGATCACATCACAGTGATAAGGATGACTGATGTGAGATCTGTGATGATCATGGTGATTAAATATATATGGGTGATCTGGGGCAAAGGTGAAGAGTAGAAGATGAAGTCCACAGATCTAGAAGGGCATAAATCCCCTATGTCTAGCACAGTGTTTATGTTGGGTTTTCCCTTGATAAAATAAAAGTGTCTATATGTGCAAGATAAAGGGGTGAAAAATATATAGCTATAACAAATGATAGCTGGAGATGAAGTGGAGGCACATATCCAAAGCTTTTCCTAGAGAGTGGAAGAAGTAAGATATGAACTTAGAGCTCCTGTTGGAGGTGATATGGGAGGGAACTGTTGAAAAGTTAGGCACTGGGGCTTGCAACTAGCAGATCAAGCACGATAAAATGGTGACAGGTTGATTGTGATAGCAGATGAAGAGAAGCTATGGTATAGGAGGAACTAACTATAGTAATTACATTATGTAAGCTGTATCGTACCAGCGAGGATATGAGTGATACACTCCAACAATTTTTCCTTCACCAAGCTCTTGACTTGCCAGCAGACTCACTGGTTGGAGTTCCTTAACCAGTTCAACTTCTCTGTCCAGTACCACCCTGGTAAACTTGAAACTAAACCAGATTCTCTCACTCACCAATGAGATGTCTATCCAAAGAGGGGGAAGTTGTACTTCACTTATGTCAACCCTGATAACCTATCTTTAGTCAAGAGTAGCTTGCTACATCCTTCCATGCTATCATCCTTAACACTCCTTTACTTTGTGCAGCTGTTCTTCTTGACATTGAGCAACTCTGCTCTGATATCCTCTCTGTCCTCTTCAACAATCCTATCACTTTCCCCATCCTTTCCTCTCTCCACTCCTAGTCATACAATAATCCAAAATGGTCCCGTTCTGATGGCCTCCTTTATAATAACTGCATTTACATACCTAAAGCCAAAGATCTCCATCTCTACATTCTTCAGATTTTCCACAACCACCCCACCACTGTACATTTCAGAGTTAACCATACTATTGAGTTAGTCTAAGGGGAATATACCTGACCTGGCCTTTGAACCTACATCAAGGACTATGTCAGTTCTTGTACAATCTGTGCTAGAGCCAAAGTACCCTATTACTGTCTCTATGGTCTACTAAAGCAACTTCCAGTCCTGGAGAAACTATAAAACCCCATCTTTATGGATTTCATTGAGCAACTCCCTATCTTAGATGGATACACAGCCATTCTAGTTGTTATTGATAGGTTGTCTAAACAGGCAATTTTCATTTCTACTTATGATATCATCATGTCTCCTGAATTGGCCAAATTATTCCTATTTCATATGTTCTCCAAACATGGAGTTCCTGTTGAAGTGTATTGCTTGTGTCCTCGCTGGTACAATACAGCTTACATAACATAATTACTATAGTTAGTTCCCCCTGTATCATGTTACACTTGTTGGCAAACATCTTAAGCACAGACGAGACCAATGTTCTTCCCTAAGGTTGGACGCTCACGAAGAGGTACCATAGAGTCTTTAGGAAGTTCAGAGTCTGGTGAAGGGCAAGGGGCAAAGGGGCTCAAAATGAATGCGTATTACAGCACAGATCAAGAGTGGGGTAAAAGTACATGCAGCTGAGGTATAAGTACTACAATATGACTAATAGTACTGGTGTAAGTGCGGGGATACTAAGCCACTGTGAGAGAAGCGGCTATGGAGAGAGGCTGTCCATGGGAAGAGCGGATGTAATACCAATGTGTCGGAAAAGAGTCCATGCACAGGGTGGATAAGAAGATCAGAAGGGGAACCTATGCTATAGTCGTATGACAGGGTGTGTGGGTCAAGAGAGGACAAGGAAAAGGGAAGAGAATCGTAACATTATCCCCTTTCTATCCTTAAACTTCCCAAGTTTAATCCATTCCAGGCCCAGTAAATAAAGCAGACACTTGAGAAGAGGTGAGATGAAGATAGATGCAGTCGTCCAGGATATGACCAGATTGCTCGCAATGGGTGCAAGATCGTTGGGGGCAACGTCAAGCTTTGTGTCCATCCTCATCGCAAAAGTCGCAGTGGGCGGAGGGGCAGGACTGGGATATATGTCCTGGGGCCATGGCGCAACAGACTGCACATTGGTATTGTAGGCAATAAGCTTGGGAATGTCCTCTGGAGTGGCAGATAGGGCACTCTATGTCCCAAAGATTGGTAGGGAATCCTCGAGGGGTGGGAGACCAGTTGGGGGAAGAGGCAGATGAAGTTTCTGCTGGTAGGCCCAGGAAGGATGGGTGGCCATCATAGGTGGCTAGGAGTCCAGGCGACAGAGGGGAGGTTTGTGACTGGGGAGGAGGAACGGGTAGTGGGTTCGGGGACAATAGTTGCGAAGAGGGAGACGATGAGATGCGAGCAAGGAGAGATGGTGGTTGTGGATCAAGAGGGGTAGGAGGACGAGGTTCAATCTGGCCTTCAAGGACAGCGTCAATATAGCGAAGACGTTCGCTATGAGCCATGGATAGGAAGATGGGGCGAAAGGTGGAGGTGATGAGACGAGGAGGTATGCATTCGATGAAAGAGTGGAAATCATAAGAATGAAGAACATCCAGGACATTTTCAGGGATGCGTCCTAGAATGATGCGAAGGGGGGAGGCTACAGAGGTAGGAACGGTGGCTTGGGTGGTGAAGTCATGAGCTCTCAATGTATCGAGGAATAGTTGGATTAACCATTGGCCCACTATGTCCTGTTCCCATAGGCGATCGGATTTGATGATGACAAATAGGGTGGGGTTGGTGATAACTGCGGCATAGATGGCATTGCAAGTGAAGTGAGGGAGGGCGAGAGGTTGGACAGGTTGGTAACAGAGCGTGGGGTGAGGTGGTGTGAGGGAGGGGGTTGCGAGTTCAATGGCCATGAGGGGTTGTGAAGCGAAAGGAGGGATGGAAGATGGAGGGTGACGAGTCTGGGCGGACTTTAAGAGAGTCGATGGTGACGTTTGTACTGATTAAGGATGGTAGGAGCATGGCGGAGATTACTTTCTGGTTCCCAGGTGTTTTCTGATGGGGAATATCCTTTCCATGCGGTTAGGTACCTGTAGCGACCAGGGATGCCCTTGTGTGCGATGATCACTTCAACTTCATATTCTTCTTCGTCTTCTATTGTCTCCGGCGGTGGGTTTAGAAAGGGGGTTCTGTATGCTTCAGTTCGTTTGTAAGAGGATAAGAGGGTGGTGTGGAAGACGTCATGTATCTTCCATGTAGGTGGAAGGCAGAGTTGGTAGGAGAGGGGAGATAGGACTTGAGAGACCTCGAAAAGTCCATGTCTTTTGGGCACGAGTTTCTTAGATGGGTATGGGATGCGTAGATTGGTGGCTTTGAGCCAGACCTTGTCCCCAACTTTCCAAGGAGTGAAGGAACAAGTAGAGCGTCTGGTCATGGCGAGTCGAGCAGATTCATGAGCGGCCAAAGCTTCTTTCTGGGCGTGATCCAGGGAAGTGAGTTGTTTATCAAGAGAGGGGATGAAGGTCTTGTTAATGGTGGGGTAGGACTGAGGTTCATATCCGAGGAGGAGGGTGAAGGGGGATTGTTTGGTCGAGCTGTGAGGCATGGAGTTGTGGTGGAATTCTGCTGTAGTGAGGAAATCTGACCAGGAGTGGGGGTTGTTTGTGCAAAAGATGCGAAGGTATGTCTCTAGTTCCTGGTTCGTTCGTTCGGTTTGTCCATCTGTCTGTGGATGGTATGCAGTGGATAATTTTACATCGTAATGAAGCAGTCTGGCCATTTCTTGAGCGAAAGCTGATGCAAACTGGGGACCTCTGTCAGAGATGATGGAGTTATGTAGGCCGAAACGTTTAAAGACATGGTCGAAGAAAAGTTTTGCTACTCCTGCAGCGTTGATGGTTTTGTTGCAGGGGAGGAGAATCACCTCCTTAGTAAGCCCATGGT
>JBBPTX010001293.1:0-11105 GCA_038094595.1 Pulveroboletus aff. annulatus
ACGTGAGAAAGGAAGCGTGATGTGAGAACGGCAAGAGTCAGCACTTATGACACAGTCTGGCTGTACCCTCTTGTCGTTTGGGAAGGTGCTTCCTAACTCGTCTTCTGACTTCCATTGAAGTCTAAGGGTAAAAAGTAGGTTTGTAACACAGATTGTGGTCCACAATTCGCCTCAGCCTTTGCCAAAGAACTTGGCTGTCTCCTAAACTACGATCTCTCCCTCTCTACAGCCTACCACCCACAGACCGATGGTGAAACTGAATGCGTCAACCAAGAGGTCGAAACTTACCTTCGCATCTACTGCGGAGATCATCCCTCTACCTGGTCCAATCACATCTCCCACACTGAATTCACGCACAATCACCGCCCTCATTCCGTCACCGGCAAATCCCCGTTCTACCTCATGATGGGATATGAACCCCGCGCCCTTCCTGCAGTGATTGCCGAAACCAACATCCCCACCATTGAAACCTGCCTCAAAGAGCTCTCCGCTCTACGAGACGAAGCCCTCGCGTCCCATGAACTTGCACAACAAGTCATGGTGTCCAGGTCTAAGTCTAAATTCGCACCCTTCGAGAAAGGACAACGAGTTTGGCTGGAGGCCAAGAATCTTAAAAGGTCCGTCCAAGATCCGAAGTTCGCCGCAAAACGTGAAGGCCCCTTTGTTATCTCTGATGTCATTTCCCCCGTCTCCTATCGCCTCTGCCTCCCACAAACGTGGAAAATCCACAACACGTTCCACGCTTCTCTGTTATCGCCCTATCGCGAAAATGATGTCCATGGCCCGAACTTCCCCACACTGCCTCTGGATCTTGTTGAGGGACAGGAAGAATATGAAATTGAACGAATCATAAGGCATCGAGGTATGCCGTCGGCCCGCCAATACCTGATCCAATGGAAAGGGTACTCCGCCGAAGAAGAATCATGGGAACCTGAGTGGAACTTGAAACACGCATCAGAGTTATTGAAAGATTATAAAAGGCGTCACCCTCGCGTGTTCTCTCTTGCATTCACTCGCCCACCACACCGCACTTAAATCCTCTCCATCTTCTTCTCATGGCTATCGAATTCACCAATGTCGACACCCCTGCAGCCGCACCCACCACCAATCCCAGCGCAATCTGTCTTCCCTCTACCGACCCCGAGAGGGTCTCTCCTACTCGCCCCGCCGCCCCTCAGCCTATCAACTTCACCACTCTTGTTGGTGATGTCCCCCTCTCCCACGTCTCTCCCATCTCTGGCAGGATTGAATCCTCGCCGTCATTTACACCTCCACCCCATCAGGAACCTTCTTCCGGACCCCCCTCGTTCCTAGGCGTTCACCGCCCCCAGCTCGTCCGTGTGCCCAGCTCGGACTCTCTTGTCGCTCACTCTGGATGGGACTCCCAAGTTCCCCTAGACGTCTCAGCTCATCGCCACACCAACCGGCTTCGGGAAGAGCGGTTTACCAACGAGGATTATGTTCGCTTTCATTCGCTTATGTCTGATGATCGTCTTCATATTCCTATTAGTGTCTATTCTTCCGATGGCTCGCCCATCTTTACTTGGTTCGAAACCATGATGTAGATCAATCACGTTGCTGCCTTCGTTTCCGGCTCTGGCTCGGTATTCCCTCACACCACCCTCGGCAGGACTATGCAGGGTTTTATCTATCATGCACGATATCAGTTGTACTCCCACGCCTTCCAAATGGGCTATGACACTTTCCTCCTTGATGTCGATAACCATTTTCGAGACCTAGCTGCTGCTGGTCGAGGACTTGGAAACGAAGTCCTGAGGGACGGATCGCCTATCCATTGGCAAACTCTTAATGACTGTGGACTGGTTGGAATGGCAGAGACCGCGTCTATCCTGGACACCCCCGCTTCAACCAACGGTGCTTCCAGTGCTACTGCCTCGGACATACCCAACTATCCTGTCAACAATACATCTGCACGGGATGCCGTCGGCAAGCACCTGGTCATTCTCTTGCCCGTTGTCCAGGGTCCTCTTGCCCCCTCACCTCTCGCCTCACCTCTCCTCGTGCTCCTCGTACCCAACCCTCATCTGTGTCTACTCCTCGCTGCCCCCAAGCCATGTTCCACAATGGACAAATCGTCCACCGGGCCACTCCTCGCCATACCTCTCGTCAGTCTTCCTCCTCCTCTCAACAGTCTTACCACCCCGCGCCATCCTCACCCCGCGCCCCCTCTCCCTATGAGGACGGAGATGAATTAGACGACGTCGGCTATGCCAACATCACTGGCTCCCCGGGACCAGCCTTTCGGGACTTGTAAGGAATCCTCGCCGTAGCTTTGGGTTACTAAGGGGGTAATGTTACGATTTGCTGGCAGGACGAACACTTTTTCTTCTCTTTCTCTATTGGACTAATACCTTTCCATTTCTCACGCTTAACCTCATTCCTTCCATGTTGTTCTACGACATTCCATCCATCTCGTAAGCATGCTTATCCTCCACCACGCAGATACTCTTTATCTTCTGATCTTCTCACGCCGTATGCGCCGGCCCTTAACTCTTCTTTCTCATGCGTGGTTTTGCTATTGGTCTTCTATTTCTAACACCACTTCCCACGCTGGCCCTTAACCATTGTGACACGTAACTGTCATGCCCCTACTTCACTATATAAACCCCTTCAACAGGGCCTTTCGTCTTTCTCCTTAGCTTAGTTCTACCTACGGTTTGTCGCCTAGTTAGCACTAGCAATCCACTTGCCTTTACTCCTCAGTCTTCGTTCTACTATTAAGTGAACGCTTCACACTCGGCCCCACCACCCTCGTGTGTCTTAACCCTTGAAACCTTTGATCCATTTGCCAAGCTAGGCAACAGTTATCTCTCGACCTGTCAACCCCTTGACGGTACCTTCGACCCAGCATCCCTACGGCTGGTCTCACGTCGTCGTCGACACGAACGACAGATCCCTTCGACCCTACTAGGCGTTAGTAGGTCTACGCATGACCATATCCACAGCCACGCATAACATTCACCCCTACGTTCCCCAATCTATCTATCTGCTTCCCCCTAAGCTGATAAGATATCTTGTCTCGCTCTTTGATATAGATAAGATCTCATTCAGCCTCCCTCACTTCAGTAATACAAAGAGAGTAGTCGCTTCAGATACCACCAGACGCATCCAAAACTTGTTGCCAAGCTTACCACCACCACTGAACTCACAGCAGCAGCCGAGAAGGCTAAGCCGAAAGTTACTCTCCCCAACGCCTATAAAGACTTCGCCCCAGTCTTCGCCAAAGAATCTGCCAACTCCCTTCCCCCCTCCAGACTCTATGACCACGAGATCAATGTCAAAGACTCGTTCACCCCAAAGATCGGCAAACTCTACCCACTTACTCCAGATGAAAAGAAAGCCACTGAAGACTTTCTTGATGAAAATCTCGCCGCTGGCAAAATCCGCCCCTCGAACTCCCCTCAAGTGTCGCCATTCTTCTTCATTAAGAAGAAAGACGGAAAACTTCGCCCCTGTCAAGACCATCGGTACCTCAACGAACATACTGTTCGTGATGCCTATCTGCTACCCCTGATCTCAGACCTCCTCGACAAACTCAAAGGCACTTGCATTTTCACCAAGTTCAATGTACGTTGGGGATACAACAACGTACATATAAAGGATGGGCACCAATGGAAAGGTGCCTTTCTTACTCACAAAGGTCTCTTCGAACCCATGGTTATGTTCTTCAGCATGACTAACTCACCCGCGATGTTTCAACAATTTATGAATGACTCCTTCTGCAACATGATTACCGAAGGATGGTTAGTCATTTACATGGATGATCTTCTCATCTTCTCCCCAGATGATGCAATCCACACAGAACACACCCACCGCGTCCTTCAACGGATGACAGAACTCAACCTCCATCTCAAGTTGGAGAAGTGCCAATTCGCTGCTCCCGAGGTCGAATACCTTGGGATGATTGTCAAAGAAGGACAACTCGCCATGGATCCCGTCAAGTTAGACAGGATTGCCAAGTGGCCTACGCCACAGAAAGTCAAAGATGTCCATTCATTCTTGGGCTTCACTAACTTCTACAGACGTTTCATCCTGGGTTATTCCAATATTGCCCGACCCCTCATCGACCTCACAAAGAAAACTATGCCATGGACCTGGGGCACCGCACAGCAAACTGCCTTTGAACAACTCAAAGAGTTGTTCCTCCGTAAGCCAGTCCTTTTCATGCCCGATATCTCTCGCCCCTTTGCCATGGCTACCGACGCCTCTAAATACACATCTGGCAGCATTTTGTTACAAACCGATGCGAACAGGGATTGGCATCCCTGCTCTTACTTATCCCAATCATTCTCCTCCTCAGAGTGCAACTATAATATCCATGATCGGGAGCTCTTGGCCGTTATTTGCGGTTTCAAAGCCTGGAGGCAGTACCTCCATGGCTCTCCCTTCCCTGTCAAGGTTTTCTCTGATCACAAGAACTTGACATACTTCTGTCACCCCCAAGATCTCAATTGATGACAAGCCCGCTGGCTCCTCGACCTTGCTAATTACGATTACTCTATCACTCATGTCCCTGGGACCCAACTCACCGGCCCGGACGCCCTCTCCCGCCGCCCTGACCTTCTTCCCTGTGTTACGCATGGCCATGGATATGGTCGCGCGTAGACCTACTAATGCCTAGTAGGGTCAAAGGTTCTGTCGTTCGTATCGATGAAGACGTAGGACCAGCCGTGAGGATGCTGGGTTTAGAGAACCGTCAAGGGGTCTTGACGAGTCGAAGGGTAACCACTGCCTAGCTTGGCAAGTGGGTCGAGAGTTCGAGGGTGAAGACACATGAAGGCGGGTAAGCCGTAGTGTGAAGCGCTCACTTAATGGTAGAGCGAGGACTCAAGGAGTAAGGACGATAGATTTGCTAGCACTAACTAGGCGACAAGCCATAGGTAGAACTAAGCTAAGGAATATACTAGGCAACTAACCGTAGTGAGACTGGAGTAAGACAACTAGCTGTAGTGTAGACTACATGGAGGCAGTGAGCTAAACAGTAGTCGAACTACATGGAGGTTGTTGACACGTACGTGCCTGTGAATCCATACCGTAAGACAGATAGAGAGATCCACTGATAACTATATCTGTGAGAAGGAGAAAGGGTAAAAGAGGATTCGTGCAGAACATGAATAGAGAAGAAAAGGAAGAGAACTAAGAGCGGGTCTCTCAAGAGCGACATACAGAGGTTCTCAGTAGTGCGAGAACGAAAGAAAAGATAGGCTACAAGAGGATACATACAGAGCATAGTCCACGGAATGTCAGTGAAAAGGGGACACGATGAGGAAAAAGGGGACAAATCATAACACCCTGTGCCGACTCTGACAACATCGGTGTCACCCTCCTTCCCGATGCCCTCTTTGTCTGTCTCATCGACTCCACTCTCTCCAACCACATCGCCTCTGCATCAGCCTCTGACAACCTCGTTTTCCACAAATTACAGGAAATCAACGGTTCCCTCCCCCCTGCCTTTCGCTCTCGCCTTGCCGATTGGCAGTACTCCGATGGCGTCCTCCAGTACCAGGGACGTGTCTACGTTCCTCCCGACCATGCCCTTCGCCGCACTGTTGTCTAGTGCTCCCATGACCATGACTCTGCCAGCCACCCTGGTTATCTAAAAACTCGCCAACTCATCGCCTCCGAATTCTGGTGGCCTGGCCTTGCCTTGTTTGTTTGTTCTTACATTGAGGGCTGCGCCGTGTGCCAGCACAACAAGGTGAACACCCACCCTACTGTTCCCCCGCTCGTTCCTATCCCGTCCTCTTGTTCTCGCCCTTTCCAGCAACTCTCCTGCGACCTGATCACTGATCTCTCCCTCTCTGGGGGATTCGACTCATTATTGGTCGTGGTGGACCACAGCCTTACTAAGGGGGTAATTCTTTGCCCCACGAAGAAGACTATCACCGCAGAGGGCATAGCAGCACTCTTTTTCCACAAAGTCTACCTCCGCTTCGAACTCTACGAGAAAGTCATCTCAGATCACGGTCCGCAGTTCGCCTCCACCTTCGCCAAAGAACTTGGCTGACTCCTCAACTACGACCTCTCCCTTTCCATGGCCTACCACCCCCAAACCGATGGAGAAACCAAATGAGTCAACCAGGAAGTTGAAACTTATCTCCACATCTACTGCGGAGACCATCCTTCTACTTGGTCTGATCACATCTCCCACACCGAATTTATGCACAACCACCGCCCTCATTCCGTTACCAGCAAATCCCCGTTTTACCTCATGATGGGATATGAACCCTGTGCCCTTCCCTTGGTGATCACTGAGACCAACATTCCCGCCGTCGAATCCCGTCTCAAAGAGCTGACCGCTTTACGAGATGAAGCCCTTGCATCCCATGAGCTTGCATGACAAGTCATGGTGTCCAGGTCTAAGTCGAAATTTGTACCTTTCGAGAAAGGACAACAAGTTTGGCTGGAGGCCAGGAACCTTAAAAGGTCCATCCAAGATCTGAAGTTCGCTGCAAAATGCAAAGGTCCCTTTGTTATCTCTAACGTCATCTCCCCCATTTCTTATCGCCTCCAACTCCCATGAACGTGGAAAATCCGCAACACATTCCATGCTTCCCTGTTATCACCCTATCGTGAAAACGACGTACACGGTCCGAACTTCCCCACACCGCCTCCGGATCTTGTCAAAGGACAAGAAGAATACGAAATAGAACGAATCATACAGCATCGAGGTATGCTGTCGGCCCGTCAATACCTGATCCGATGGAAAAGGTACTCAGCCAAAGAAGAATCATGGGAACCCGAGCAGAATTTGAAACATTCGTCAGAGTTACTAGAAGATTATAAAAGATGTCACCCCCAAGCTTTCTCTCTTGCATCTGCTCACCCACCATGCCACAGATAAACCCTCTCCATCTTCTACTCATGGCCATCGAATTCTCCAATGTCGACACCCCTGCAGCCACACCCTCCACCAACCCCAGCACAGTCCATCTTCCCTCTGCCAACCCCGAGAGGGTCTCTCCTACTCGCCCCACCGCCCCACAGCCTGTCAACTTCACCACTCTTGTTGGCAATGTTCCCCAGTCCCACGTCTCCCCCGTCTCGGGCAGGATCCAATCCTCACCATCGTTTACTCCTCCGCCCCATCAGGAACCTTCTTCCGGACCCCCCTTATTCCTAGGTGTCCACCGTCCCCAGCTTGTCCACATACCTAGCTTGGACTCCCTTGTCGCCCACTCAGAATGGGACTCTCAAGTCCCTCTGGACGTCTCAGCTCACTGCCACACCAACCGGCTTCGGGAGGAGCAGTTTACCGATGAGGATTATGTTCGTTTTCACTCACTTATGTCTGACGATCGCCTTCGTGTCCCTATTAGTGTTTATTCCTCCAATGGCTTGCCCATCTTTACTTGGTTTGAAACCGTGATGCAAATCAACCACATCACTGCCTTCGTCTCCGGCTCAGGCCCAGTATTCCCTCACACAACCCTCGGCAGGACTATGCAGGGCTTTATCTACCACGCACGATACCAGTTGTACTCCCACACCTTTCAGATGGGCTATGACACCTTCCTCCTTGATGTTGATAACCACTTCCGAGATCTAGCCACCACTAGTCGAGGACTTGGAAATGAAGTCTTGAGGGACGGATCGCCTATCCATCGGCAAACCCTAAACGACTGGTGGACTGGTCAAAATGGCAGAGATCACGTTTACCCTGGACACCCTCATTTCAACCAATGGTGCTTCCAGTGTCACTGTCTTGGGCACACCCAACTATCCTGTCGACAATACATCTGTACAGGGTGTCACCGACAAGCACCTGGTCATTCTCTCACCTGTTGTCTGGGATCCTCTCACCCCCTCGCCTCTTGTCTCACCTCTCCCTGTGCTCAGTCCTCATCTATGTCCACTCCTCGCCGCCCCCAAGCTGCATTCTGCAATGGACAAATCGTCCGCCGAGCCACCCCTCACTGTACCTCTCATCAGTCCTCCTCCTCCTCTCAACAGTCTTACCATCCCGCGCCATCCTCACCTCGCGCCCCCTCTCCCTACGAGGATGGAGATGAACTAGACAACGTCGGCTATGCCAACATCACCGGCTCCCCGGAACCCACTTTTAGGGACTTGTAAGGAATCCTCGCCATAGCTTTGGGTTACTAAGGGGGTAATGTTACGATTCGCTTGCAGGATGAACACTTTTTCTTTACTTTCTCTTTCGGACTAATACTTTTCGTTTCTCACACTTAAACTCATTCCTTCCATGTCATTCTACGACATTCCATACATCTTGTAAGTGTGCTTATCCTCCACCGCGCAGGTACTCTTTATCTTCTGATCTTCTCACGTCACACACGCCAGCCCTTAACGTCTTGTTCTCATGCGTGGTTTTGCCATTGGTTCCTCCATTCTTACGCCACTTCCCACGCCGGCCCTTAACCTTTGTGACACGTAACTGTCACATTTTCACTTCACTATATAAACCCTTCAACAGGGCCTCTCGTTCTTCTCCTTAGCTTAGTTCTACCTATGGCTTGTTGCCTAGTTAGTGCTGGCAATCTATCGCCATTACTCCTTGCGTCTTTGCTCTACCATTAAGTGAGCGCTTCACACCACAGCTCACCCACCTCCATGTGTCTCTACCCTTGAACTCTAGACCTGCTTGTCAAGCTAGGCAGTGGTTACCCTTGACCTGTCAATGCTTTGACGGTATCCTCAACCCAGCATCCCCACAGCTGGCCCTACGTCGTTGAATATATGAACGACCGATCTCTTGACCCTACTAGGCATTAGTAGGTCTACACACGACTGCACCAATAGCCATGTGTAACATATTTAATACTTTGTGATCATCACAGACCTCACATCAGTCACCTCCATCACTGTGATGTGATCCCTTATTTTAATTACTGTTGACATCTTCCATTCCACCCACCCACAGCAGATCAATGGCTGGTAACCTCATGTATATATTAATCTCTGCTACAGGCCAACTCCTCATGTCAATCATGATGGATCTAGGGGATGGACTTATGTAGATATATATCTAGATTGGTACACAACATGTATCTACATAGTAGAAAGTATATAAAGCAAGACTAGATGGAGCTCAGTCTCTAGTCTAGTTCTCTTGTTCCACTCCTACGATTCATACCTAAGATAATCTTTCCTCTCAATGTCTAAGAAGATAGTGATTACCTGCAAGATTTGTAGTCACAACACCTCATGATCAAACCTTTGACCCTATGCTCCATTTAGACATAGATCATTAGATATGACCACAACATATACATACAGTAGAATAGTATATAAACCCCAGGGACCTTGGCTGGCATCCCCAGTCAAGTTCACTTGGTTTCTGTTACGCGTGGCCGTGGGTGTGGTCATGCGTAGACCTACTAATGTCTAGTAGGGTCGTGGGTTCGGTCGTTTGTGTATACAATGATGTAGGACCAGCCGTGGGGATGCTGGGTCGAAGGTACTGTCAAGGGGTGTTGGCGGGTCTGGGTTATCGCTGTCTAGCTTGACAGGTGGATCTAAGGTTCTAGAGAAGAGACACACGAGGGCGGGTGGGCCGAGTGTGAAGCGCTCTCTTAATGGTTGAGCAAAGACATAAGGAGTAAGGGCGATATATTGCTAGTGCTAACTAGGCGACAAACCATAGATAGAACTAAGCTAAGGAGAAGAGACCAGAGGCCCTATTGAAGGGTTTATATAGTAAGGTAAGAATGTGACAGTTATGTGTCACAACTGTTAAGGGCCGGTGTGGGAAGCGGCGTTAGAAATAGGAAACCAATGGCAAAACCACGCATGAGAAAGAGATGTTAAAGGCCGGCACATGTGACATGAGAAGATCAGAAGAGGAGGAGTACCTGCGCGGTGGAGGATAGGCATGCTTACGAGATGTATGGAATGTCATAGAACATCATGGAAGGAATGAGGTTAAGCGTGAGAAACAAAAAGTGTTAGTCTGATATTGTAAGAAAAGAGAAAGCGTCTGTCCTGCAAGTGAATCGTAACAGTTTCTTCACCAATTGACTGAAGTCCCCTCCTTCCTTTACTCTCACAACCACTAGATGATAGTTCCTTGACTTGATCCTCATCTGAAGCATCTTTTGGTTGTTTCAGTGAGTATGTATGTAACTGGATAAGACAAACTGGTTTGAGCTTAAACAGAACCTATAGAATACTATGAAGTACTTGTTACGATTTGCTCATAGGACGAACGCTTTCTCTTTTCTTTTGCTATCGGACTAATACTTTTCCATTTCTCACGCTTAACCTCATTCCTTCCATGTCGTTCTCCGACATTCTATACATCTCGTAAGCGTGCTTATCCTCCACTGCACAGGTACTCCTTCTCTTCTGATCTTCTCATGCCGTATGCGCCAGCCCTTAACATCTCTTTCTCATGCGTGGTTTTGCTATTGGCTTTCTATTTCCAACGCTGTTTCCCACACCGGCCCTTAATCATTGTAATACGTAACTGTCACATTTGTACTTCACTATATAACCCCTTCAACAGGGCCTCTCGCTTCTTCTCCTTAGCTTAGTTCTACCTATGGCTTGTCGCCTAGTTAGTGCTAGCAAATCTATCGTCCTTACTCCTTGTGTCTTCGCTCTACTATTAAGTGAGCGCTTCACACTATGGCTCACCCACCTCCGTGTGTCTTCACCCTTGAACCCTTGACCCACTTGCCAAGCTAGGAAGTGGTTATCCTTCGACCCGTCAAAACCTCTTGACAGTTCTCTTGACCCAGCACCCCCACGGCTGGTCCTACATCTTCGTCGATACGAACGACAGAACCTTTGACCCTACTAGGCGTTAGTAGGTCTACGTGCGACCATATCCACAGCCACATGTAACAGTACTCTACAAAAGGGTTGAAGCTCAAACTGTCTTAGTTCACCCCACCCCTATAGAGCTATAAAGCTATGGTAGTCACTAAGGAAAAGAAACTACTACTCTAATGTATGATAGAAGTAGATTAGATAATCTACTAAATATGGAAATAAATTCCAACAGACAAAGCTTAGTGCTCATCAAAGCCTGATTGCATCTCAGACAGCTGTAATGATCTCACCAAGACCCTTTATTCACCCTTTCCATCTGGCTAAATAAACACATCAACCTGCCTCCC
>JBBPTX010001295.1:0-11090 GCA_038094595.1 Pulveroboletus aff. annulatus
TAAGTCAGCTAAGAACAGCTCGACTCTCCCTTTGACGGCGCTCGCCCCTCTACTCGCGGATCCCTATACGTTTGGGTTAGAGTGTTGTGGTTGGAAGTGCATACAACTCCTGTTAGGGTTGTTTCAGATCCCCTGTGTCTAGCACAGTGTCTAGGTCAGGTTTTCCCTTGATAAGATAAAGAAAGCATCCGTATGCACAGAGTAAAGATGAAAAATATATAGCTGAAATATATAGCTGTAATAGTCCATGGCTAGTTGACCTTCTTTGATGATCATCCTAAGGTATTCAACTTCAGGGACAGCAAATTGGCATTCCTCCAATTTAAGATGGAGATTGAGCTCTGTCATTCATTGAAGGACACAGTGAGTATGTTCAGTATGGGTCTTGCCATCTGGGAAGAAGATGAGCAAGTCATCCATGTAAATTACTAACCATTCTTCAGCAATCATATTGTGGAAGGAGTCATTCATGAACCTTTGAAATGTTGTGGGGGAGTTGGTCATGCCAAAAAACATTACCATTGGTTTGAAAAGTCCTTTGTGAGTCAAGAAAGCACCTTTCCATTGATGCCTGTCTTTGATACATACGTTGTTATACCTCCATCGTACGTTGAACTTGGTGAATGTGCAAACTCCCTTGAGTTTGTCTAGGAGATTGGATATCAAGGGAAAAGGGTAGGCATTGCAGATAGTATGCTCATTGAGGTATCGATAATCTTGACATGGGTGAAGTTTGCCGTCTTTCTTCTTGATAAAGAAGAATAGTAATGCTTAAGGGATGTTTGAGGGGCAAATTTTGCCAGTGGTAAGATTTTCATCAAGGAAGTCTTTGGTGGCTTTCTTTTTCTTGGGAGTGAGCAGGTAGAGTTTACCTATTTTTGGGGTGAACAAGTTTTGACATTGATTTTGTGGTCATATGGCCTAGAGGAGGGGAGAGAGTTGGCAGACTCTTTGGTGAAGATGGATGTGAATTCTTGATAGGCATCAGGAAGTGTTACTGTGGGTTTTACCTTCTCAGCTGCAGCAGCAAGTTCAGTGGCAGTGGTGAGTTTAGCAACTAATTTCCGGTGTGTATGATGATACCTAGAATCTGATTTAAGGACACAATGGCAAGCATTATTGTGTAAAGCCCAACAGATGTAGAGGTTTCCATCTAGCATATCTAAAAATATGGAGAGAGCATGGTTTGGAACTGTTTTAACCATAACATGGCAAGGGGGTTTCATGGGGGGTGTCTTTAGTTGAGTGGTGTTATGGCGTTTGAGATCTGCAATGTAGATATGATAAAGAGAAGCAGACTCGTCCACTGATTCAGGAATGTTGATCATTTGTGATGACCAGTTATTCAAAGGGTTGGTGGTTTTAAGTCAAGGGATTTTGAGGATAACATTCTCAGATCCACAGTGCATGACGTGGAACCATACATTCTGTGTGATTCCTTCAATGTTGGTAAAAAGAGTGGCAGTGTAATTGATAGCTCCTTTGGCATTGGGAGTTTGATCAACATTATTCATAGGGATCAGAGTAGGAAGTTTATTGAGGGGAAGTTTGTTTTTTTGAGCAAAGCTCCAGTCAAGGCAGTTGATGTCTACTCCACTATCAATGAGGGCATGGGTGTCGATGGTTTTCATTGTGTGTGAGGGGTCTATGAGCTGAAGTGGAATGTGCATAGATTTCTTGAAGGTGAATAATAGTACAGAGGCACATGTAGCGAAAGGGGGAACTACAGACATTGAGGCTGGTTCCTGTTTTAAAAATCCTTGATAAAAGCAATGCAAGAAACCTTCAGAGTTTCATCGTCATCATCGTCCTCAATCTCCTGAAGTTGAGAGGTTTCTTCTTCATCCTCAACTTCTGCTTTTAAGACCTTTTGTATGGCTTTCTTCAGTCTGGGGGAGTTTGAAGCAAAGGTGGGACACTTAAAGGATGGATGTCCTTTCTGGCGACAGCAGAAGCATCTTTTCTCATCAATGCATTTCTGTCTCTCCTTCAGGGTGAGTTTCTTAGAAATTTGGACAGCATCGACATCCATGGTATTGGGATCTCTGGTAGGGGTGGGTGTGGTGTACTAGTGATATGTGGTGTGGGAAGGAGTTTTGTGACAAACTGCAATTTCGCAAGCATGGTCCATGTGAGTCTGGAATGTAATGGCCTTTTTGAGGCGTTGATGGTGGTGGGTACTATCTCCATGGCCAGGATTTGGTGCATAAGAGGTTTGAGAATGGCTGTGGAGTAGTAGCCAATCAGGACATTGTTGTCTGAGATGCCAGCTATGGCATAGTTATTCTGGAACTGAGTGTTATACTCAGTAAGCGAGGGGGGGTGTCCACCATTCTTAGTAGCAGTTATGCAAGTGGTGGTGAGCCAGGCAATGGCATTGCCAGTTACATTGTAGTGTTTATAGGTGAGAAGAAAGGCATCATGGAATTGGTCCCATGACCCTATTGAAATTGTTCCGTTTGAGGTAATTTTTGAAGCACAAAAAGAACTTGCCCAGGTAAGGGCAGGGCCTTTAGTTATGTAAAAGAGTGTGAAGGCAATCTGTTTGGGGGTGGTGGTGTAAACCTCAGCGTTGACGTTGAGGTAGAAGACAACTAAGTCCAGCCATTGTTTGGCTGTTTTATAGTCATCATCATGTTTCTCGAGGGTGCCAATGTGAAGTTCAATGGGTTTCTGAGACATGGTTGGGGGTGGGGGTGCAAGAGGTGGAAAGATATGGCTGGTTTGGCATCTAGATGTTGGCGATGGGGGAGTCACAGGGTGAGGTATCTGCAAAGAGGCAGAAAAGTTATGGAAAAGATCATGGGTTGTATCTTCTTCATTGGAGTCAAGTAGCAGGTCATTGAAGTTTTTGTCCAAATATCCTTGGTTGGGATTGTTGGGGGTGTTAGAGGAGTCTGAGTTCGAAGTGCATAGAGGTTCCCTGGGATTCCAATGTGGGTCTGTGGTGCAAGAGTGGTGTTGCAATGAAATGGTGGGTGGCATATGTGATAGTGCACATTAAGGGGAAGAATCTAGTTCTTTTGTTATGTGTGGCCTTGGATAAGGTCATGCATAGACCTACTGAGCCTAGTGACTAGCAGGGACAAGAGTGAAGGAGTCATGGTTGAGAATATCATGCAAGGTGCTTAGCCGTGGGGTTGCCGACTAAGTGCCTACCCAATGACAGTTGGATAGTCTAGGTAACCTAATGCCTAGCTTGGCAATAGGGTCAAGGGGTCAAGGTAGAGACACATGAAGGTGAAAAGTTGAAGTGTGAAGTGTTCACTCAATAGTAGAATGAAGACTAGGAGAGTAGATTGCTAGTGCTAACTAGGCAATTGCCATAGGTAGAACTAGGTTAAGGAGAAGACAAGAAAAGCCCTGTTGAAGGGTTTATATAGTAAAGTAAGAGCATGATGGTCACACATCTCAATGGTTAAGGGGCCAGTGTAAGAAGCGGTGGTAGAAGATGAAAGAATATCATAGAACCCACACATGAGAGAAATGTGTTAAGGGCTGGTGCATACTGCATGTGAAGATCAGAAGAATGAGGGTATCTGCATGGTGAGGGAATAAGCATGCTTACAAGAGATATGGAAGGCTGTGGAATGTCATGGAATGATGAGGGTTAAGCATGTGAAAAGAAAAAGAGTTAGTCTGATAGTGTAAGTAATGAAAAAGATATAATCCTGCAAGTGAATCATAACAGGACTATGATTGCTAGAACTAGCTAGGCAACAAGCCATAGATAGAACTAGGTTAAGAAAGAGGAGTATAAGGCTTGGTTGCTGAGTTTATATAGTGAAAGGTAACCCATTGAGGGCCGGTGTGAGAACCACCTAAGGGCCAGCATGGAAACAGTGATAGAATGTGAAAAACATCAACAAACCATGTATGAAAAAAAATGTTAAAGGTTAGCACATATAGTGTGAGAAGAGCAGAAGATAAATGAGTACCTGTGCAATGAGGGATAAACATGTTGATGAGATGGATGGAATGTTGTAGAACAATGTGGAATACAGGGAATTTTAGTGTAAGAAATGGAAAGGTTTAGTCCAACAAAGATTAAAGAGAAAAAATATACACCCTGCAGATGAATCATAACACTATTTGCACTGGCAGATGTTATGCTTTCCTGGCCATTCATTTCAGCTAAAAATGGGTCTTTGATTCTTTCAGAAGGTGAAATGTTGTGATGTAAGGATGATGATAAGCTCAAGGTGTGTGTTGAGTCAGCAACTTGACATATGTAGCAGTGATGTTACTAAATGGATAGGACTTGGTTGTGGGAGTGGTAGACAGCCCTCTGATGATGTCTTCAGACTAGATGCCATCATCTTGTTTAAGACATCATTGGAGTTGAATGGCCATACACCAGTCTTCTCAAATGCCATCTGGATTAGTGCCAGTGTTAGTGCTTTGTGATGTGCTTGCTCATACACAGATATATAGTGACTCCAAAAACCCTTTTCATGCTAACCCCAAATGTGGTGCACAAAGTGCACCACCAAACTCCATGGGAATTTCACTTACAGTGAGCTCAAAAACTGTTCCAATGTTTGACACTTTTATAGTGTGTGCGATGTAGCAGTTTCGGGCGTGGGAATCTCGCTTAGCATTGGTGGGGGCGTGAGAACTACAGATGATTGGCTAGTTATTGATCTAGAAATTATGAGCTTTGGCCCAAGGGTTGTGGAGATACATCCATTTTAAAACCAGAACATCATTGGAACAGTTTTTGAGCTTTTAACATGTCTTTGCATTTCGTTCTGTGACTTGTTTATCAGGGGGTGAAACTATGAAAGGAGATATGAGAGAAGCTGCGGTGTGGGCGAAGGCGTGTAGTGCCTTCTGATCATGATCTGGGAAGCTGAGTGTTAGCTGCATTCCCACTAAGTAGGAGTTCCCAATGCCACACAGCAAAGCTCGGGCCCCGGGAGTGTTAGGAGGGGATGACTTACTGTGGGGAGAGGAAGGCCATGAGGTCAGTGGACTGGCAGCATAGCGATCCTCATGAATTCGAGAGTGGTTTCGGGTGGCATGGCCTGCACGTAGGGGGCTAATATTTGGCTGTGTTCTCAGAGGTATAGTTGGAAGGCGTTGCTTGCCCACCTGCCCTTCACTTTCATGATGTTGAAGGGGATCCCACGTAGTAGGTATTCCAAGATAGCACCTATCCGTATCCCATGTCTGTGGACTTGCCCAAAGCCTGCCGCTTTAGCCGTCTTGTTTAATTTGATGATGAAGGCATGACGCGTCATGGCCTTGTACTCCGTTCCCTTTTTGTATGTGAAAAGGGGGCCATCGATTGGGGGGGCATTGAGAGACATGTGTGCCGAGAAGGCAGTGAGGGGGTCAGAGAGGCCAGTTTGTTGGGCCCAGTGGATGTCTTTGCCTGTTGGGGATGACTTGGTTCGGGGGAGAGCAAAGACTTTGGTGCATAGTCCGTTGCGGTCTATGTTGTCGTGGATGCGTGCTAGTGTTATGTGGTCATTTGGGTTGAACGCGTTGAGCTTTTTTATGGTGAACTCCCCCACTCGAGCTGTGGCATAAAACGTTGTAGTGAGGTAGGCGAAGAAGGCAATGTCAAAGTGATTACTGGGGTCAAGTCTGTCTCAGATGGCTGCTAACATATTGGGGGTTACAGGGTCTCATTTTTCTTTTTTGGATGAGGTTGGGGCCATTTTGGCGGTGCCTTTGAGCATGATAGTGATCTGATCCTCGTGGAGAGCCCAGGGTAGTGCATATAGAGTGTGCCAGGCTTGAACTGCATATACATAGTTGGAGATCATCTTCCCTGAGTAGGATCCGGCCAGGGTTGAGATGAATGTTGCAATGGTGGAAGGGTCTGCTGGTGCTCTTCGGGCTTCTGGTATATTTCTGGAGTCACAGAAAACATGGTATACAAGTAGTCCAGCACCGTATGATGCACATGTCCCTTCTAACCATCCCTGCAATGATACTTGCTTGATCCGTTCTTGGGCCTCAGGAGGGATTTGTGGGTCCATGGATAGTATTGAGTCTGGGAGTGGGAGCCAACATTCAAGTCTGTCCTTGACCGAGCATGCCAGGTGCAAATCTGATGGGATGGGTGTGAGGTTGGTTGGATATGGTGAAATGGGTGGCATCTGGCTTGTCAGGGGGCTAGATTGAAGTGGTGTGGGAGTGTGAAAGTCAATCCTAGATGCCAAGACAATCGGCTTTCGGGTCGTCGAAGTTGAGGACAAGGTTTGTGAGGACTTGGGGTATGGGCAAGTGTGGGAGTAGTAACGTGGTGGGGGGAAACAGGCCCCTAGAGGGTGGGTTGGCAGGATTTTCTTCACTTGGTACATAGGATGCAATGACGTGATGGGGAGGGGTTGCAATGATTTCGTAAATGCGTCTGAAGGTCGCGTTAGTTGGCTTGTTCTTACTATAACCCTTCCTTCAAGCTTGGACAACTCCTTGATTGTCACTATAAACTTGGAATGTAGTGCTAAAAGGGTCGAGTGTAAGCAATGTGCAGATGAGGAACTCGAAGGTGATGCCGTAGCTTGTGCTGGCATCTGAGAAAGCCTGGGGACTAGTCGCTGTTGGGTATATGGGGAGGGGAATGGGCGAGGCAGAGCCCAGTTTGTGGAGCCACCACAGTAGATCCTCCTTGGTTTTGTGAGGCTGTCTGCATGGGATAAATGGTGTGTTCCCGAAGATGCCGAGCATAGCTTGTATATTTGTAATGTAAGCACTGCCATCTGGGATCACATGGGTGGTATGGAATAGCCAGCCAAATAGGGCTTTGACCTCTTTGAGGGTGTGGGCTTCAGATTATAGCCATGCTTCTATTGCCCAGATGTATTTCTCAGTTTTGATGGGAGTAAGGGCAACGGTTTTGTATGTTAAGTCCCATTTGAAACCGAGGAAGGTCGGTTTGTGAGAAAAGGGTATGTCTTTGGATGGTTCCCATGGTATGCCGAGAGATTTGGAAATTTCGTCTATGTGTGAGATTGAGTAATTGTAGTGGTTAGTCTGGTTGTCTTCGGAGGTCGTGTTGAGGTCACGGATGGGGGAGGAACAGTCCTTTGCAAATTCTTCGTATGATCCATCTGTGAGCTGTGCTGCTTTGAACCATATACGTCCGCCATCTTTGATGGGGCCTCCATTGGCTGCTATTATCATTGCCTTGGCACTCCTTATCTGATTAAAAACCTCTATCGTGTGGCGGGGGATTCGTAAGAAGAGGTGATCATCTACCCATGCTAACACAGGTCCGATCCCTGCTGCTCGGAAGATGTTGAGCCCTGCATCACGTAGGTTTCCATACATGCCTGCTGATGGTCTAAAACCGAAATATAAGGATGTGTCCACTGCGAACTCATCTGGATAGTTGTTGGTCCTTACTACTAGTGCGGGCCAGTGGGAAGAGTGGATGGGAATTGTGTGATAGGCTTCTGCAATGTCTCGGATGGCCCCTTGACTGCCTACTGGTAGTGAGTGTATCAGGGCACATGTGGTCTGGAACGTTGCCCATGTGCATGGAAAAAGCGAAGGATCGACCTAAGAGTTGATCAAGGACATACCATCTGAGGTTGGGGTATGTGGAAAGGACAGGTTCTGGATGAGTCTATATTTACTAGGTTTGTTATCCTTGAGGGAGCTGTTTGAAAATGTCCAATGAGTGCTGTAAGTTTATCCTTGTAGAAGGGACCAATGTATCTTTGTTTCGAAAATTCTTTCTGAATAATGTCACGAAAGGCAGCATGATGTGTATCAATAGAAGGATTGTTAGAGGGGGTGAAGGAATGGTAAATTTTTGGTGTATGGACTCAGAAGCCATGTAGTAGTTGGTCCGGGATATTTGGGTATTTATTAGAGAGATTGTAACGTAAGAGGCACTCCACCCAGCCAGCTGCATTATATGGCATCACTGCTCTATCTTGAATCCGTGCCATGAGTCTGCTGGCGACAGGGATAGTCTTGGGCTCCGTGGGATGGATTTCTGCATCCTGAGCACTTGTGGTTGTGTCCTTTGGCATGGCAGCCCCAAGGACGCTGAAAGTCCCAGCAAAGGACATTGCCGGTCTTGTTGACGAGTCATCCTTGATTGTCTCGGGAACAGTGAGTTGGTTCCGAGTTATCCCAGAGATGCATTGCACTACAAGGGGGTCTATCCAGGCATTCCTAGTGCCTGCCGAGACATTTGGGGCAGATGGGTGGGTTCTTGGCCCCATGAAAGGGCTTTCTTCTCTAAAAGTCATGACTGCGACTCCACCGCGGGGATCTTGAGTGGTGGCGAGGAGAACGGGGCAGAGGGGGAGTCTTTCCCCTAGAGTAGGAACGTTGTCGGGTGGATCTGAAACCCTGATTATTGTAACCAGGTGATATGGACCAGGAGCATCTTCTGTTGAAACGCGACGAGGTTCTCCCACAGTCATAGGGTGTGTGTTGGCTAAAGCGAGCTCGCTCGAGCTGAGAGTCCAGCCAGGTGGATCAAATAATGGAAGGGACGAGGGGAGAAATGCCCATAATGCAGCAGCATGGTGTGGATGTTGGCAACATGAGATCATACACCATGGAAGCAGCAGCAGGGTGGCCGTGAAAGTAGCAGCAGGGTGGCTGTGAAGGCAGCAGTGGGGTAGCCGTGAAGGCAGCAGCAGAGTAGCAGCAGGTAGTAGCATGGGTGGGATTGGCATTCAGTATCACATGCAGCAGCAGCAGTGGGTGGGTGGTGTCGGGGGAATGACATTTTTATGTAGCGGGTGGATGTGAAATGATTGTAATGTCAGAAGGTGTTTTTTGGGTTTGGGGTTTGGTCATCTTACCTGGTTAATGTTATATCGGATGTCCCTGGAGTCTAGCTGTCAGGTGATCTTATCAATTAACGCCTCGTTTACGATGGCTATGTTGTATGGCGACTTTGCTTTGAGTTTTTCGTGCCAATCAAGCCAGACGCGAGATGCATAATGGAGGAGGACTTGTTCCCCATTCTCTCCCTCGTCTATGAGATCATGGTTGTCAATGTTGTGAAAAAAGTGGTTGAATGACTCGACTGTCTGACGCCCCCATTTGGCCTTGTCTATGGCTCTGAGGAAATGGTTTTTGGCATAGTAGAACTCCCAATATGTCAGGAGGTGGTCTTGTCTCACATTCTTGGAGGCCGCTGAGGAGCTTGCCCCCTGAGCGACAAGCTTTCTGTCCACTCCTGATTTGGTTAAGGTGAGGGTGTCATTCTCGTCTGACTGGCATACAGTTTGGGCTGCCTCGAGTAGGCCCTCTCTGGTGAAGTACCATAGTGGGACGTATTTTCTGGTCTCGATCCTCCTGATTGCATACTCAGATGGCTTGAGCGAGATGGTATCTGGGGCCATTGTGTCTCCGTCAAATGTAATAGGTTGGGTGTCCGATCCTTCATCAGAGGAGGAGTCGGGGTCAGGGGAGTCGTCCCTTTGACGCTCCCTGTCCTTTCAGAGGGTGCGTCATCGCCCTTGTCTGGGTTCCCACGGGGTTGGTGCCTGTTTTGTAGAAACACGGCTGGGCCCAGTTGGTCCCATTGTGCCCGAAGAAGCTCAACGGCCTCATCTCGGTTGCGGGCCTGGTCACCGGTGAGCAGGTCAACCAGGGCAGCAAACTCCGGTCCCATGAAATCCAGGTTTCGTCTGGGGGAATCTTCCATGTCCTTTAGTGGTAAATGGTAAATGAGGATGGGTAATATCTACGAATGCTTAGTGGTAGCTAAGGGAGACGAGAAAAGAAAGAAAAAGAGAGGTGGGGCTCTGTTGGAGCCTGCAACATGCTAGTAGAACAAGAAGAAGAACGGCCTCCCATCACAGCCACTCACGCAAAGACTGTATTCTATTCCTGGTCAATACCGACTATGTACTAGAATGTATAAATGGTAGAATCATGATTAAATAATATAATATCTGTTGTTGTTTGGTGCTACAAACAAAGATACATATAAAAAATCTATGTCTGAGTTTGAATTAGCTCCCACACTTCCTTATTCCCAACCATCACCATCATGTGATCTCTCTCTGCTACTTAACAGAATACCATCCTCTCTCAGCTTGATGCTGGCCACTCCATTCATTCTATTGCATCTAGCACAGGTGTTGGCATTCCCACCATCTCTAGACTTCATTCCAAAGAGCATTCTGGCCTTGAAAAACCCACTGGAGGTCAACCATCCAAACTTACTCCCATCAATATCTGACATGCTCAACATCTCATCACCTTTGGAAAGGCTGAAAATGCTGTTCAGGTGACCAAAGCACTTACTAACATCATCAACCAGCCTCTTTCTGCCAGTACAGTTCATCTTCATCTGAAGAATGCTGGTATGAAGGCTGTAGTCAAGTGTAAACATCCTCTTTTCTCTGCCAGATATTGCAAAACCTGTTTGGACTTTGCCTATGCTCATAAGGATTGGACTATGGATGACTGGAAGAAGATAGTCTGATCTGATGAGACCAAAATCAATTGTCTAGGGTCAGATGGGCATAAATGGACATGGAAAAGGACAGGTGAGGGGCTCAGTGACAGACTAATAGAAGGAACTGTCAAGTTTGGTGGTGGTTCTATAATAATGTGGGGTTGTATCACTTGGCAAGGAGCTGGATTTGTCACAAAGATTGATGGTAGGATGGATGGGGATCTTTACCTTCAGATTTTGAAGGATGAACTCCAGCAAACCATGGAGTATTATGATCTTAATCCTTCTGACATCATCTTTCAGCAAGACAATGACCCCAAGCACACTTGCAAAAAGGTCAAAGAATGGTTAGAGGAGCAGAAATTTGAGACTATGGTGTGGCCTGCATAGTCTCCAGACCTTAACCCCATTGAACACATCTAGTGTTACTTGAAGAGGAGACTTGCAGAGTATGAACACCCCCCTAATGGAATCATAGAGTTGTGGGAGAGGATACAAGTAGAGTGGGACAAGATACCAGTGGAGGAGTGTCAGAAGTTGATTGAAAGCATGCCTAGAAGGATTCAAGCAGTGCTGTTACGATTCGCTGCAGGGTCTACTCTTTTTCTTTACTTAGCATTACGAACTGACACTTATCTCTTTTCTCACGCTTACCTCACTACCTTCCACGTCGTTCTACGACATTCCACCTATCTCGTAA
>JBBPTX010001298.1:0-11079 GCA_038094595.1 Pulveroboletus aff. annulatus
GTTGTAAGCTGCTACTTTTTCACATTTCTATAATCATCTCAAATCTCCGCGTCAGGTACACCCAGTGCGAACTCATGTCGGTGCACTATAAGCAACCTGTCCTACTCATCGAGTTCGAGGAAAACAAAGCATTTTCCCTCGAGGTACGTCCACCATCTTCCCTTACTGGCTTCGAAGCCAACCATAATGCACGTGCAGGCAGTTTCAGAGACAACCAAGACGTATGCTAAACACTCCGCCAAGAACGCTGCCAAAAAGGCTAGCTCCTCCGGCGAGTCTGACAGAGCGCCACCCTCGATCCAGTCCAAACTCGTCTTGCTCACGCTCCACTTTCCGCGAGTACGCATTATCTGGTCATCCTCTCCCTATGCGACGACAGACATCTTCAACGACCTGAAAGCAAATAATGCAGAGCCTGATCCCTGTCGGGCCATCGCGATCGGGGCGGAAGAGGACCCGGATGTGGGTGCGGGGGTAAATGCGGCCGCGGAGGAACTGTTACGGTGCATTCCAGGCGTGACAGCCAAAAACGTCAAGTATGTGATGAGCAAGGTGGGGAGCGTGCGTGAGCTATGTGAATTGAAGAGGGAGGAGGTGCAAGCGATACTCGGTGTTGAGCCGGGAAATCTTTGCTATGGCTTCATGCATCGAGGGGAACGGACTCCGAGGCGGACTGGATGATGTGTTCTGATATAACCGTGCGAACCAATTCATCGTGGAAACTATAACATCGTCCTTTTTTGACGTCATCCGTGATTGGCAGTACTTCCTCTTCTGAGCCTTCTTTCAGTGGTTGCTGTTCAATATAGAACTTGTCTTGTTAGCAAACGAGGTCAGAACTTCCAAGTGCACAGTATCCCCAACTACCCAAATGTTTTGAGATGAGTTACTGGGTTTTCTAAGATGATTGTTCTCGAAAACTTGAAGTCAGAGAGAGCACAAACCATCTTATGTCACATAGCCGACCAATGCGGTGTGAATATAATGCAATGTATATTATTGTATTGTTTTCCTTGTGCTGATTGCACATTCACGCAAGTGGTCGAACTCGAGAGGCTTTTAGAGTCTGGAAAGAACCATTCCAAGGAGGCATTGTTGGAGATCCGCTACAGTACGTGAATACGTCTACAACAGCTCATCGTCATCCAGCCTTGATAACCACATCATGTAAAGCTATTGTCTTAGCCACCGTAAACACGTGTCAATGATCATTGATCAATTCGATTCACAAGGGACACCAGGGACCCCGTCGGGGTCCCTGGCCTTCCCGAAGCCAAGGGTTGTGATACCAACTGTACGACATGATACTGGTAAGAACACGAAGAAAGGAAGGTGTGGGCTCTGCTCACTGCCATCCTTTGTGGTGCCTTCCAATGTGATGATCAGTCCAAACGTTTCCCAGGAAGCGCCTTGGTGTTGCGCATTGCATGGGAATGGGCCTTGCGATCACGGTTGAGTTATGTCAATTTCCCCGTTCTCGATGTTTTATTTATGAAAGACCTGACCTTCGATGCGCGCGAGGCCAACATCTTTATTAAAGACGACAAATCCAATGGAAGCAATGCGTCCGTCGTTTTCAGTGCCACGCTCGGCCTTGAGCCGTCCGAAAACCCCGACAAGCTTCTCGTCTGAAAAAAGATAAGATGTTGAGGCAGGTAAAAACATTAGCTCGACCTTACGGGGGAGGATGTCAAGGGTTCCAACGCAGTCCACGTTCACCACTCCATGACATATGGAGCCGTCAACACCATCGTATTTGAATTTCAGTCCCGTGATAACAGCATCAAAATCGGGAGAACTTTTGTTAGAGAAGACCTGGATATGCTTGATGCCCTTGATAGTCAGTTTGTCTGGATAACCATCTAGAAGGATCACATCGTTGTCAGCAAAGTACACAGTGAGAGTGCAGAGCCAGGAATGCTCACGGTCAACTGCATCGCTGAAGCATCTATCGCCTGTCTCGCGTCTGCCAACAGGTTCGGTGAACACAAGGCTGTCACTGAAAAGAACGGTACTAGTCATGGTGTCGAACTCGCTGGGTGTGCTGATGTTGACAGGTCAGTCACTCACACGCGCTAGCTTTATTCTTGGGGGACAATGTTGGCAGCTTCAATTCGGATCCCGTTTTAGACGACTGCTCCTATGTTGCAATTCGAAGCCAACTTGGCTCATCATGCAGTAAGCCTGCAACAAGAATTATCCGTGACCGGCGACACCAGTTGCCGGGAAGGGTGTCTTTGGGCAGGCAGCTTCGATCCGGATCCCATTTTAGATGGTTGTTCCTATGTTGCGACTCGAAGCCGACCATCACCGGAAGAAGCATAGCGTGATAAGAGATTATGATGCATTGTAATGGATTATAAGGTGATATCTTTACCACATCTTACAATTATATTGGATTATATTCAATATCACGCTTGTGCACTTTCCCTGATGTGACTTGGGCCACAATGTGAGGCTCATCATGCTGTAAGCCTGCAGCGGGTGACCAAGATTCTTAGAAATATGAGAACGATGGGAATTATTCGTGACCGGCGACACGAGCTTCCGGGAAGGGTGTCTTTGGGCAGATGTTACTTAGGTAGACCCAAACTCGGCGATTGATGGGTGCGAAAAAATGGGGAAGCTGCGGCCTGGCCAGGCTCTTAGTCTTGATCTCGACAGGATTCAAATGACGAGCTCCAATGCACGTTTCTCGGACTGAGACATCATCAAGGATTTATCTACAGACAGGCTGGGTGCAAGTAGATTTATTTCGGCTGGTTCATACGACGAAAACAATACATGAGAGTTGGATGCGTTGAATCTCAACACACTTCAAGTCACTAGAATATCACCCCTCCTTTCACTGGTAATTCACACCCTAGGTCTGAGCGGGGATTATTCGTAAAGCCAGGGGCGGTGAGATCAACTACACGGCGTGATGAACACGCAAGAAAGGAAACGTGTGGGTGCCGCTTACCGCCGTTCTTCGTGGTACCTTCCAATGCGATGATCGCTCCGAAGGGTCCCCAAGGCTTGCCCTGGTGCTGGGATACTCTTTGAAACGGCCCTGATAAAGAAGTCAGCCCCCAACAATTGATATATGAAAGACTAAAGTATGCACCTGCGATTCTCACAAGCCCAATATGGATGCAACGCGCCCGTCGTTTGGGGTGTTAGGCTGACCCTCGGGCCATTCGAAAGCTCCGACGACGACCTCGTCTGAACAACGGTCAAATATCAAGACAAGAAAAAACATCGGTACAGCCTTACTGGCTTGAACATCGAGGGTTCCAACGAGGTCCACATTCACCAGTCGAGAAACAGGATTGGAGACGCCATCGTATGTAGTTCTATATCCAGTGTTAACAGTGTTGTAATTTGGGGCTGCTTTGTCGGAGAAGATGGGTGGAGACAGCAGGGAGAAAAACTGTGTCAGATGTGGTGTGAACTTGGGATATGCTGACGCTGATTTGCCAACCATCCAGGGAACGACTTCCAACCAGATTTAGATGTGGTACTGCTGGGGCCTGCTGACAAGTCAAGCCCGTCAGAATCCGAACCAACCGGAAGGTGTCAGCTACAAAGACTAACCTGATAAGTGAAAAGGAATCATTCTCGACCGGCGATACCAGTTTCCGGGTAGAGTGTCTTTGGGGGTCACAGTGGTTCGAGTTTCCGTTTCCCTCACTTCCGGGGTTCCTAACCGTTCAAATCATGACTCGAGGCTTCTCCGCTTGATGCTGTGGTGACGATGACTTGGATCTAGACAAATTAGTACCAGTTGAAAGGGGTAAAGGATGAAACCCGACTAGTGGGGATGAAGTGGAGGAGGTGCCAGGGAACTTACCTAGGTTCTATTCGGGTCATTCTGAAGAAGCCACATGGGATACATCATTCAATTTGAGAAATGATGAACTTATGCTGGCTTGTGGAGCATCTCCATGTTTAGGGTCAGGCTCAGATCAATCTCTTCGTCTACGTAACTGCCAGTGCGCCCATTGCAAAGACACACAATACATTGGCTTCGGAATGGGCTGAACTTACTGGGACTAAAACTTGCAACTTGAAGGGTTCTATTCGGGTCGCTCTGAACGGTGAATTAAATGGACGATTCAACATGAGAGCTTACGCCTTCCCTATTCTTAGGTCCCGAGCCGGGCCCGTCAATTTTTGCATCTATATGGCTTATCTCAGCCCTTTACGACCCGAATTACAAACTTGAATCTTTGCAAAAGTTCAGAAATACTCTCTTTGGGCTGCGCTGCCGGAGATCGGGCGGACCTGGTGCCACGTGTGAGACCAAGATGTAACTCCGCCGCTCCTTGGACGCCGTGGACCCGCACTCGATTTTCCCAGGTGGCAAGCAGTGGTGGTTGCGATCAGGGACTGTGACTTACCGGTACTAGTACTAGTACGTTGGCCAGGAGCTCTGCCAACACCATGGCGGTTGGCCCGATATTCTTGGCTTGGTTCAAAGCCTCCCATCTTGTCCAGCACAGAGATCATAAGTCATGCGGCACTAGTACTGTGAACAACGACTCTATCCCGAGCCTGGTTGACGAGCTTGTCATGGTGGGCGCATAGTACATGGAACTGGTGAGTCTTGGCTGATGTACTCTAAAATCAGCTCAGATACTATGACATCGAGGAAATGATCCCCCTTTCAGAGCTCAGACGGCACATCCAACCCATTCAAAAACTGATCCGAGTCGGCAGGAACATCGTCGTCATCGTACTCGGAGTGGATCGCGGAAAGTGTCTGAGCCGCTCGCATTGTAGATCAAGTACCTTGTTTGATTCTCTATCTCAGTGGGTATATCGATTAATCAAAACGTTGCGTGTCACCAAAAGACATCACTACGTGTGAAGAATGATATATGAAGTCGAAAGCGGACATTTCGATCATGCGACATGTTGCGTCCAAAGTACCCTCGACGCCGCTGTTCCAACCGAAGAAGAGGGTGCACCAGCAGAGAAAGCGCCAGTCGGAGCAGCAAGCGAAGAAGCGTGGTTGGATTAAGTTATGTAGACGGAGAGATTGATCTGAGCCTGACCCCTAAACATGGAGATGCTCCACAAGCCAGCGTAAATTCATCATTGAATCATGGATCACATTGGCTTCTAGTCATTGTTCAGAGTGACCCGAATAGAACCTAGGCAAATTCTCTGCCGGTGGCACCTCCTCCACTCCAACCCCACTGGTCGGGCTTTATCCTTTATCCCTTTCAACTTGGGGTGGTACTAATTTGTTTAGATCCATGTTGTCATCACCACAGCATCAAGCGGACAAGCCTCCAGAGCTTCGCATTCAAGTCGTATTCGTCATTGGCATCCCCTTAAGTCATGATTTAACGGCCAGGAGCCCCGGAAATGAGGGAAACTGAAATCCAAACCACTGTGGCCCAAAGACACTCTGTCCGGCAACTGGTATCGCCGGTTGAGAATGATTCCTTTTCACTTATCAGGCTGGTCTTCGTGGTTGACATCTTCCAGTTGGTTCGGACTCTGACGGGCCTGAGTCGTCAGCAGGCCGCAGCAGCAGCAAATCTAAATCGGGTTGGAAGTCATGTCCTCAGCGTATAAAGCCAGTGCATCTGGATGATTGGCAAGTCAGAGTCAGCATCTCCCGAGTTCAAACCATGTCTGCTCTTCTCCCTGTTCTTACCTCCACCCTATCTGTTGGCAAGCGCCAGCCCAATGACAATCCGTTCGACGATGTGGTTGAATGTGAGTACCCTCGGCCCGGGGTGCTCAGGCTTAGGCACCCCGTCTGCCTTCAAGTTTCTGACCAAATTTTTTTCCTCCAGACGGGGGGTTTCCGGCTCAAATCGGGATTAAAGGCGTCAAGAAACTTGAGGTCTTCTCCGCTAAAAATGCCCCGAATTACAACGCCGTCATCACTGGATATAAAGCCACATACATACGCACGGACGGCTCCGAAGTTACTGTGTCTCGCGGACTGGTAAATGTGGACTCCGTTGGAACCCTCGAGGTTCAAGACAGTAAGGCTGGATTGATGCTTTTCTTGTCCCGATATCTGACCGTTATTCAGACGAGATCCTCGTCGGAGCTTTTGGAACCCGCAAGGTCCAGTCCGGCACCACAAACGACGGGCGCGTTGCATCCATTGGTTTTGTCGTCTTCGACCATGCCACTGGGTTGACGAGGGTCACGCGTACATACTTTAGTCTTTCACATATCAACGGTTGGGGGCTGATTTCTTTATCAGAATCGTTCGAAGGTGTATCTCAGCACCAGGGCAAGCCTTGGGGAACCTTCGGAGCGATCATCGCATTGGAAGGTACCACAAAGGACGGCGGTAAGCGACACCCACACGTTTCTTTTCTTGCGCATTCATCATGTCGTGCAGTTGGTCTCACCACCCTTGGCTTCACGAAGAATCCCGACGCGATCCCCTCTCAGGCCTATTAGTAAGGGTGTAAATCACCAGTGAAGGGACGGATGAGACTCTTGTAACTTGAAGTGTATTGAGATTCAACTCTCATGTATCGTTTCCACCGGCCGAAATAAATCTATTCGCGCGCAGCATCTGTAGTTAAGTCCGAGAAACCTGCATAGGAGTTCGTCGTTCAAATTCTTTGTTTAAATCGAGACCAAGGAACTTTGAACGGACTTGTGTCAATGGGTTGAAAGTTTAATGCCCAAATTGAACAGTTCCATGCCATGGCTGACGAATCACGATCGGGGCCTCCGTCATTCAAACAACACTTACAGTGAGCCTTATCCTTGTACTAGTGATTGAGACGTTGGTAAGATACATTGGCATCATGTTCATGAGCCTTGCTAGACACTCGACTATATTACTAGCAGCCTTTAAGTAAGCTTTACACACCTGAAAGTCAATATCGACTGGAAGTCCTGCGATGAAGTATGCTTGTAGCGACGGGGGGCCAAAAACGAAGCGGGCAAGGAAAAAGAAACGCGTCTACTTACGAACGTTACACATCGTGCAGCGTGCAACGTTCAACGGCGCTCGGCATTGTTCCAATTACTCACCAAGTCCAGCAAGGTCTGACGACGACTCGGACGAGATGCGGCCGTCACTGCTATCACCACCACTACCACTGTCACTACAGCGCTACCACTCCACCTGCTCTTACCACCACTACCGGCCTCAGCACCAACACTCCACCGCCATGCGGGCAACGCAACGGTGCGCCCCCCACCACCATGGCGATAACGACGCGACGATGCAAGCCTCAGCGTCACGGCATGCCCACCACGACCGCGGTGACAATGACAGTGGAGTGGAGGGGGCAGAAGCGGTGGTGTACCTACGACGAGCGCCCGGGTAACGCGACAGTGCATCTGCACCACCACCACGAAGACGGCAGTGGGGACAGTGGTGCAATGCGGGTGCGCGATGTCAGTGACGACAATTATTCACTCGAAGTGCGTTTGTGACCAAGAAATATATGGGCACAGAATAGTGTTTGTGTGCAAGGAGGGTGTCAAATCGTCTTGCTTGTCCGTCAGGCACCCTTCTAGGGACGGGACGGGAACGGTTTCGGGCCGAAAGCTCTCGTCAAGGGGCCACTGCCACCCCAACCATCGCCCGTCCGAGTTGAGGGTACCAGCTACCACTGGCACTCTTAAACCCCTATCAAGGGAGTGAGCAAGTACTTACAGGGGTGCTCTGACTCGGAGTCGCGGGGTGTGAGTGCGCGATCCGGGATAGATGGGTTGCGATTTGGGAAATCGTGAGTGGGGAGCATGTGAGTCCAGATGCGATTCGAGCAAACAGTGAACCAGGCCCTTTCGGGCACTGGCACCGATGAGTACCATCATGGCATGGTGCCTAGATTAGAATCAGCTTATTAAAACCGGTCACGCGACACAACGGAACTTGTAAAGAGTCAATGGGCGTGTGAAAGCGCAATTTTAATATGATCTCTGCTTCTAGGAAAACGAGACTAGCAGTAACAAATATTCGCCTGCATCAGACTGTGTCTATCAGGGATACTTCCGCCACCATCACGCATGATGACAGTTGTGAGAAGTAATGCGTGGTCAACATGTGCTGATGAATAAGGCAGCCTAAATAAAGACCGATATCGAGCTCCGAACCAGTCACACGACCACATTGTCTCACTCGGACATCTTCAAATGTGCACCGAATTCAATTTTTTAAAAGGTGCAGAATCATATTTCTGTTGTAAAAATCTACACCTTTCAAAGACGGAGAATTGGCGATCTGGTAGTAGGCTTGCAGAGACAGGCGGGATAGAATGTAGCCGACGATGTTTGTTTGTAAATGTTATTTTCCCAAGGTGTTGCCTTTTTTAGGGTCCACTTTATCACGGAAAAGGTTGACTCAGACTGTGATGCTCCATCTCGAAAGCTTATAAGCAACTTGCTGTATAATTTCTGTCGCCCCCGTCTTTCACGCCAACCACTTTTTAAATGCTCTATAAGGCCTTAATAAAGGGTAAATGGCCCCTCCAGGCTGCCTCTCATGTCATTTCCTCAACCAGATCTGCTGCAGCAAACGCATCCTCTGCCGTTTTCTCCAGGGTTTTTGTGAAACGACGAATCAGTTTATCTGGAACTGTACGCTCTCTTAAAAAGAGCTCTTTCAGGCAGTCTTTCTCGACGAGGAATGTCGTCCCTCCTGAGTCGCCCGAGCAACTTCCCGGCGCTTCAGGCGCACCACTATACCGTACGCTTCCACCACCCGCCGGGCGCTTTTCTCTAACTTGGAATTTCCACACAGGGAAAATTGTAACAGCATGGACTCAAACACCTACGAAATGGTATCCACTCCCTCTCGCTGTCGGCGCACTTCTCCTCGTCGCTCTCCAGTACCATAGGGTGGCACGTGCTCAGAAGGAAGTCCATGTTGACGAAGAGGGTCGTGAGGTTATCAGGCTTAAAGGCCCTTGGCAGGTCCGTAAGCCCATTCTATTCATTGAACTCGTCATTAAGCCTTCGACAGGTTCACGTAATGGGTGCTCTACCACTTCGCAACCTCTCTCGAGTCTGGGGTTACCTGAACTCGTTCGAACTCCCCATTTGGATTCGTCCGTACGGTTTTCGTCTCTATGCTTCAGCTTTCGGATGTGATTTGGATGAGATCGAACCAAGTGACTTGACCAGCTATGCAAGTCTGGGGGAGTTCTTCTATCGGAAACTGAAACCGGGCGCACGACCAGTCGACAATGCTGTCCTTGTGAGTTGCATTTCCATGACTACACAGTGCGTCATTGAGCACGCCGTTGCAGGTCAGTCCGGCTGACGGAACAGTGCTTCACTTTGGTACCATCGATAACCTACGCGTGGAACAAGTCAAGGGGATCACTTATTCCCTGGATGCATTGCTCGGCGTTGAACTATATGACCCCAACGACCCCTCATCGCCGACGTCGACAGTCATCGAATTTCCTGACGATCCACAGTCCGTTGATCATCGTGAATTCGCTATCGTCAACGGGATAGAATACAGTCTCGATAAACTACTCGGAGCGTCGACACCGAGCACCCCTGGATCAATGTCTCCTGTCGAACGGACAACCGATAGCGCCGACGAAATACCATATAAACACGGGGCACAGATTGATGCGTCCGTTGTGCAGGAAGGCAGCCTTCAAGAAATTTTGGCTCACGACGTTTCTGTTGCTCGGGAAATGGGCGTTCACGCATCTCTGGGCGAACGCAAGAGAAGCATATCAGGGACTAGCGTCAGAGACGGGAATGCGCTCTTTTTCACCGTAATATACCTTGCTCCAGGTGATTACCACCGTTTCCACAGCCCTACCGCCTGGGTAGTCGAGAAACGAAGACACTTCGTTGGTGTGTGACCCTGCTATGAACTCATCGTCATTTCAGTGTACTCACACCCAGTCCCAAGGTGAACTATTTTCAGTATCCCCATACATGGCCAAGCGACTTCAAAACCTGTTCGTACTCAATGAGCGGGTCGCACTCCTCGGCCGATGGCGGTATGGTTTCTTCGGCATGGTTCCCGTAGGCGCCACCAATGTCGGCAGCATCAAAGTGAACTTTGACTCCGTAAGCACGGCCCCCGAATCATCACCGCCGAGAAACCTCCGAGCTGACTGACGTCTTGCTTACCTACTCTCGTTGTCTTCTCAAGGCCCTGCGCACAAACGTCCGTGGCCGTCAGCCCCCGCCGGGGACGTATACTGAGGCTGTCTACTCCGCCGCATCCTCGTTGCTCAACGGACAGCCTCTGACACCTGCACAGGAAATGGGTGGCTTCTGTCTTGGCAGCACCATCGTCCTGGTGTTCGAGGCCCCAAAGAATTTTGAGTTTGCCATTAAAGCTGGGCAACGGGTCAAGGTAGGCAATCGGCTTGGGGATGTGCCTGGAGCGATTACCACCGTCGGGAGTGTCAAACAGAAGACAGAATAAACGCGTACCACCACTCGCGTGCACCCGGCCGCCTTGCCCCGAACTCTCATGGGAATGTGGGCAAATTATTACAAGTAGCATTGTTCGTTCGTCCGCGCTGGTTCTCAGTGCGCGTGGTTTTCTCCACTTTTTTGTCGCGTTGATCGGACAATGTGATGACAGTTTTTTACGCATTATCATGGATTTATCACGATGTTTTGTATATACCCTGCATCGTCCTCTTATTCCATCCACCCTGCATCTAGGTTATGGAACGTCTACCACATTCAATGTGCACGCTGTCGATGACTGTAATCGAGCATAAGCATCTCCAACCCCCCACTCGAAACCAAGTAAGTGGAAATTGAAATCGGTCACTTTGCAGATTCCAGCAGACGAAATCCATCCACCCCTTCAACGGGCCCTAAATTTTCAATATTGGACCACCGGCCGGTACCCTGCTAAACACGGCTGCTACGGCAACGACCACACGTGTGGGCAGCACGATCTCGTCATGAAGCATGACATGTACCATCCATCTCTTCCTTTGCTCTTCCTGGCGCGCTCATCTTTTCTCTTCTGCCTCTATCCATTGTCTTCAGTCCCTTTTTTCTCCGAGTGTATTGTCAGACAGTACAGAGGATACGTATGTATGACGGTATGGAAGTATGTATCCCTGATAGACACGGTCTGATACAGGCGGATATTCGTCACTGCTGGAC